>JANHFK010006075.1:23028-38645 GCA_036250565.1 Sibynophis collaris
GGGATGGGTGGGCGGGCCCACTTCCAAGAAAGAGAGAACCAGTTTGCTCAAGGCTGAAAATCGGAGTAAATGGTTCGCCTGAGCTGGTCCGAACCAGTAGAATCCCATCACTGCTTTGAGGTTTGTAGGAATTATCTCAACATTTAGGACGGTACAAAAACCAAGTATACCTCGTTTTTCAGGCACGCCTATTTGTGTTGCTACCTATATCTCAACGAACTACAATAATATATCTGAAGGGACCGCACTTTCATATTAAATATATACACATTAGTGCATCATTCCTCATGCCAAAGCTTTCGAGCCTACTTCCAATGCAATCAATAGACAGCAATAAGACAGCTACATTATGGTTCCTCACTATTGGTATTCTTTCTTTATAGATTGAAAATCAGTAACATGGGTACATGGTGATTGACCTGAAAGCAGAATAGCGTTTTCATCCTTGATTTTCCTTTTCATTCAAATGGATTTAAAACCAGTCAAGCATGAACCTAATATGCAAATGCTATTTTTGTAATTAAAATAAAACTTTCCATTAGACCCAATATTTTATAAGACTTTAAGGAACTGCAGACTCAGAACAGTTTTGGATTTTTTTCCACAGGCAGAATTGCCGGGTTTATACTCTCAGAAATCAACATGCTTTGGGACAACAGGATTTTAAACAGGGCAAACAAATTGTAGTTTGTTTCAGTCTTTTCTGACCCATTGTGAAATAAATCAGGCTATCATGATCTAACAAGTCTTTTTCACACTGTTCAATCACTCTTCTTCTCCTCCTCACAAACACATTTTCTCTCCCACTCTGTCTAGCCATCCTCCCATCAAAGCAAACAAAATGTTCACTGTAACCCCACATTATTGCTCATTAGATCACAGATTAGTGAAGTAGAACTGCCTGAGGTTCTCAAATGAGAACTACACTTAAAAAAAACAAAAAACAAAAAAAACCACCCATACCAAATGAAGGGTGGAAAAGCCTAAGCATGGGGTCATGCAGATCAATGATCAAAAGGAAGAAAGGGGGAAAGCTTTTTCTTCCAAAATTTTCTAAATCATGAATCAAAATCAATAATGATATTTTTTTTCTTGTTTAATATGCAACTATATAGAACTGATGGGTTGCTTCCAAATATGGAAAATGAGAAGTAGGCATTTTCAGAGGGTTTTTTTTTTTTTAATGAAAACATATCCTGGCCTCTGGCACTGCCCTCTACTCACCAGGAATCTTAGAGGTGGTCTCACAAAAAACAAGGTCTTATAAAGTACTCCTGTTAAGATTTATTCTGTTTCAATTGCAGAATCACAGAACTCAGTAATCAATCATTTCTTCAATCCAAATTATAGTGTATAATTTATTTGTTACATGTGGTTTCAAGTAAGTCAAAGTTTTTCTTCAATAAATTCACCTTGTGAGAATACATACCAAATATTAAGACTTCAGCAAATGAAAGCATAGACAATTGAGTAGGTAGCATTCTACAAAATCTGTGGTGTTCCCAAAGCTTGAGTCTAAGATACTGTACTTAGAGCTACCGCTACCTTGAAGATGGTTTCAAGAATATCAGAGGAAGCCTATTCTCAATAATGAACTAAATTATTTTATTTTAAATTAAGATTTGCAGCCTGGTGCATTCAGGTGTGATGATGATTCATATAATTACTAATCAGTATAACTATTGGCTAGATTGAGGGAAGGAAATGGAAATCATTGTCCAAAAACTCTAGACATCAACTGGTTGGGTAAGAACACATAATGTAAAAACTTCATGGGCATCCCAGATGAAACAAGTGACAGCAAGTATGTAATTTCCATAATTTGCAAGATGATATTATGATGCACCCAAAGTCATCAGGGTTTATTGTATAACAGGCATCTACACAATTAACAATAAAGCAAAACAAAGCTATATGACAATTATGTCATCTTATTGCCTTTCAACCACAGAGCATAAAACTATGCAGTTACTGCTTTATTTCTGCTTTAGTATCTATACGTTTCCTATTGCTGAAGACACATGCCTGTGTTCAATTAAAAGAGCAGATTGCTTTTTTGACAGAGAAATTTCTGAATCATATTTTTCAGTCAAAATGTTCAGTAAACATCTTATTCACTTCCATAAACATGCCCCAGTAGTTTTTAAAAACCAGTTATTGTAAGAAAATTCACACCTGCGGAAATTTAAATAGATTCTTTGATATTACCGCATTAACTCTTAATTTACAAAGTAATTAATTCATTTCTGAAAGAAAAAATGATCCTATACTTCTTTGTCCAGAAACAGCAACCTGAAATTCATCTTCCTACATCTACAGAAAAAGTAAGGAACAACCATGCTAATAGGGAATATTCACATTTGTGATTCAACAGGTCTGAGGATCAGGTTGGGAAAGGCTGCTGAAAATTAGCTATCTAAAAAATGCATTTGTTGACTGAAGAATAAGAAAAGGTTTTCTATCTTTTGTAAGCATAGGTTTTCCATCTACAGAAGCAAAATTTCAAGGCATGGTAATAGATGTCTATTAGGTTCACCAGCCCAACAGGTGTCGTGGCTCCCCAGAGTCTCATCAGTTCAAACTCTCTGCAGTTTAGGTGCAAATGGAAGTTCTTTCAAAGCCTAAGTGAATGAAGGGAAAATGTTGAGGAAGAAATACCAATCTTGGACTGAAGGATTAATCATGCTTGCATAAAAATTATCCTTCTCATTTATTGATTTGGCTTTGCAAAAGCTTCTGATAAAGCCTTAACACAGCATAGGATGGCAAGATTGAGTTACAACTGGAGACAGAAGAGTTAACTGAACCTGCCAAGCCTCATCCAAAACTAAAATTGTCATTCCCTACACACACACACACACACACACACACACACACACACACACAAAACCAAGGATTCCTACCTTTAAGAGATCACAGAGGATTGAAATTGGTTATTGTAGCCGGTAAATGTCAACACTGCTTGTACTGGCAAATACTATTTATTCAGATTATAGAGGTAAATTTACTGTTAAACAGACATCAAATCTTTTCCAGATCTTTTAAATATTACATTGCTGATGTATCACGTGCTTGCCTAGATTTCAAGTGTTTCTGATCTAATTTCTCTGCATAAAAATATTACCAGGAACAGATTTGTTTTTCCAGATGAGGGTCTTCTTATAGAGCTAATCAATTAAAGGCTTCATTACTTTTAGTGGGTAGGTTAACTTATTATCTTTTTCTTTGTCTTTCTTTCCTTTTCTGACAGCATCTTCTCCTCTATTCCTCTGCACACAGTAAGAAACTAAACAAGACCAAAAGATCAGTCTTGCCATCTCAGAAATCCCTTGCACGGAGCTTTTGAAATTAGGCAAAGGGCCCCACGTTGCCCAAGATTTTCTGAACATTTCAACTATGTACAAAATAAAATAATCTCCAATTTAATGCTGAAGTAGTATTCGCAAAATCATTTCAAGAATTTAATTATATGCATTACTACGTTGTAGTCTTACAAAGATTGTTCCCAGATGGCAGATAGGAAGTACATCACATTTCTCAGAGGGTGTATGTTTGTCTGCCACTGAATCACTGAGAGAGAAGAGTGATTTGTTATTCCTCTAACAAAGTGCCATTATACACTAGACAGACTTCATTTCAGAATAATGGGACAGACATTGCCCCTAGCATTATGTTTAATTCAAAAATTCAATACTGCCCACTTGACAGAAGCACTTACCGATTAATACAGTTTGAGAGGGGTATTTTGCAGGTTAAAATATGGAAGTAAACACATATTCATTTTTTTAGGATTTTTTTTAAAGTAAGGATAATATAGTAAATTATTTTTATACAGGGATGCAATATCTAAATGTTTAATACAGCCAAATAAGTATGTACTTCTACTGTTTTGAATTTATAAAAACATAGGGTGGCAGCCTTGCAAATTTGAACAGAACCCAGCCATATTTCATTTTATTGTTGGACCTCCCTGTTCCAGAATGAATTAGTTATAGTACATGCACACATTGTACTCTCTAAAATTGCCGGTCAAATATATATTCTTTATCAATGCTGAATTTGCACAGCTGCACATTCATGCACATTTCCTGGATAACTCAATGTCATGGAGGATCTTGAGGTGAATCTACCAAATACTCAGATTACCAAACAGTGATTGTGCTACTTTTTCACTTTTTTTTTAATGCCCTGTTTTATTTACAACCTCCGTAAATAAAAGTTCTTCACCTTTCTACATAGCTGACCAGGCTCAGCACCAAAACTGAAGCTACGTCATCAAAGATAGATTATCATATGTGTTCTTCACTTCTATTTGTCTACAGCAAAATGTAATGGGTTAAAATGTAAAGTAGAATAACTCAAATCTCACAAGATGAATTCCATGGATAGTATTCAAACAACTAGCTATACCTTTACTGCCCAGTTTTTAGTAGCTAAGGCTAAGGCTCCTCATTCTCCTCCTCCTTCCCCTCCCCCTCTCATCCTCCTGGGTGCAGATGGCTATTTCAAATGGTTATCTCAAATATTTAGACGCATTTGGGAGGTGTTTTTCCATTGCCTTTAATTCTGTTACATTTATTTTAGGTTTATACTATAACCATTGGGCATTCTCCACCTCAAAATTTCAGGAGACCAGGCTGATTCTGTTATTTTCAACAATGGGCAAAAGATATTCAAGGAACCAAAATAAGAGGGTTCTTGACCTGTTGATTACCTTATGATAAGCCATACTTTTTAAAAACACAACAACAACAAAAATCAAGCTTTGTTACTTGTTAATCAATATTGTCAAATAGATAATCAAACTCTTACAGTTTCTTAAAATCATGACCCCACTTACCATGATGCATAATATTCAACAGGCTCGTGTGCCATAAAGAAACTGAATAACTTTACCAAGCTTTTTCTTATATTTACACTAACTATGAAAGTGGCCACAATTATGACAGTACTAATCTCCTGCTGGCAGTTTATCCCTTTAAATTTTATAACTATCGATCTTGACAGTAAATAATAGACTATTGTAATGAAATACATTTTGCAAAAAAAAATTGCCATCGGTTATTGGTCCTCTATAATGGCTAGTAAACAATGAGCATTGCTTAAACATAAAGATACACTAATATAAATGCTGTTTCATTTTTAAATATTCATATTTGTATGTTTCTTGAAATAAAATCTTTTGGTCAGTTTCTAGAAAACAGAAATTAACATGTCATATCTCTCTTACTTGTATCTTTATGTGAATCAAGTTACTATAATACTATTAATATGCTTTGATTTAGTCTTAATATAAATAAAGATTCCAAATTTCAGTGAAACCTAAAGCAGCCCCTAAAACCTCTACTTGCTATTCATATCCATTTCTCTCCTTTTATTCCATGGACTGTTACTGTTTTTTGTCTTCAAATCAGTATTGGCTCCTGGTTTGGACACTTTAATTTTATTTAATCCACTTTTTCTGGAGTCATTTACCTAGCTACATATCCCTACGATCATTTCCACAAATCTTGCCTTTACTTATTCTTAGATTGATATTAAATCTATTCTATCAGTTAAGTACAGTGATGTTTTCTCAAAACTGTTAATGTCACCACCATGCTGTCCACTCATTTTATTGTTTTTTTTTCAATTCCGTAGTTTTCTTCTGCTATATTTTAGGTCAGACACCATCTCCATTGCATTCTGTTTCCTCAGATCACTTCTGTGTCTTTTATCACATGCTTCACGTGCATGTACTGTTGCAAGTCTTATCTACAAACAACCGAGATATTTTTGAGCATCCTAAAACCATCATTTTAACAGGAGTTTATTACAAACTTCCCATCACCTCTACTTCTTTAAGCTGTTCAAATGAACAGGTCAGATTGTAACATGCTACAGACTAGATTCTAAAAAGGTCTTTGGTGCACCTGCACCTGTCTGCAACTCTAAAGAAGCTGTGGGTTTTCCCAGGATCCTGGGGCAGCTGTAGACGGGCAGATGGTCTCACACCCTAGGAGGCACCTTTTCCAAATTGTTTCTAAAAGGCTGCTCATTCCTACTATAGATCAGATTTTATTGGGTGACTCTATTCTATCAAATGGAACATGCCAATTTTTAGATGGCAATGCAATCAAAATGAATACAAGCAAGAAAAAATGTTCAACTTATATCACTCTTGATTTATTCTCCTCAGAAAAATTATTTCTCGGAAGAAATAATACTGAATATATTCAGAATGTCCACTTCTGAATGCATCCAAAGTCTTTTTTTAAAAAAAAACCTCAAGGATGTGACAAATGACAACTGGCATTTACTTTGTTTTTAAAACAACCCCTTATTCATTCTCAAGGTGACAGCTTCATTAATACTGTACTGAATATAGATAGGCACACAAAGTCATTAGCATCTAAGGTAGTCTAGCCCAAAATGCATACTGGATACTAATATCTGTAATAGAAGCTCAATGGCTTATTTAGATCAATGGTCTGTTGATTTACATGAGCCTGACATGACTCAGTAAATAGATCAATCAAGGAATAATAATAAAGAGGGTAGAAACTGCATATGATTAGGACTGGGTAAGATGTAAAAAAAAGGGGGATTGCTATCTTGGCCAAGGGAATTCAAAACCTTGCAGAAGTGATGGGTTCCAGTCCAGATAATCTTAAGAAACCTAGTTCTATGTAGTTTATTAGGATGATTGTGATTTTCACAATATCAGTTACACTTAATCAACTAATAGGATAGTAAAACAGAAATCATTTATATTTTTAACCACAACATGCTCTCAAAATCTCAAAAGTTATATAATGGATAATCAAAAAGGCAAATAATTAATAAACAGAGTCATATCCCAGTGAATCATGAGCAACGGGCCTCTGTAGACACAAAAGAAGAAACATTGACAAAAATCAAAACCCCAAACAAAACAAAAAAATGATTAAATACAAACTTAGCACTGATGGAAGAATGAATACCTAGATAAAAATCAAGCTCCTCAGAATGGACAAGTTTGCGACATACACAAATCTGTGAACTGACAAGGGGGGGAAAAAACCACCCTCTCAACAGGCAATTAAAAGGGGGGGAGCACACAGCCCAGATGGATTTTCAATGGAGTACATTTTCAATGGGTATCTATAAGAGCTTCCTAGACAGCATTATAGAACCATTCAGACAAAGGTTCTTGGATGCCATTCAAAACAAAGTCTGCATTATAGTAATTAGCAGAAAATGGAATGCTTAATTAACTGGGAAAAAGCCTACACTTTGCTCATCATACAGCCCCATCAACTGATCTATTTGGATGCCAAGAAAACAGCTAAGGTCTTGGCACTAAGACGGCAAAGATTTTTTCCCCTAAATTAATAAACCAAAGCCAAATTGATTTGATCCAAAAAGTCATTGCTCCTAAGCCACCCATAATAAGGACTGGAACTTCCCACTCCCAATCTATTCTAAAAATCCAGCTTCTAGAATATATCAGAACTGAGAATTTGGAATTTAATGTACTAAAGAAATAATACAACATACACAGATGAACAACAGGGCATTATGCAAACAAAAGCTGTCTTGAAGCTTAAGGTAGGTTTAAGTTGCCCCCACTTGGTTTGTAGCAATAAAGATATTCACATATGAAAAACCTGTGTGGGGACAAATGAGAACACCAAAATAAGAAGATAATTTTTCAGAAGCATATTTCTAAAGTCTAATTTTACGTTGAAGCAGACAATCTCATTGTAAGGAGATAATTATTCCAGAGCTTTATTATATATATTATATTGGTTACCAAGCAATTCCTTGATTTGGGTGACATTTGATAAGCACATATAGAAAATAATACTTCTTGAATTTTCATTTCTTTGATGTCCGAATCAATTTATTTAAAAATGAAATGTTAAAATTCTTCCCAAAGTAAGGGGAAGAATCTCCCCTTTTCTCTTCTGTATCTCACTTTTCTCTTGTGAGATACCTATAATGCAAATCAATGTATTTTCAAAATGTTAGCTTATTTTATTACAATAAAAAAGTTGGATTTTAGAAAGATAAATGGAAACAACTGAATAAAGCAATTATAAGCTTATTCTAAAACACACTGTAAAACTAGTATGACTGAAAAAGAAATCAATTTTTTTTCATATAAGCAAACAGTACTGCGATTTTGCATAAGTTTCAAATAGTTACATGTGGTTCTTTTCCTAATGATTTGGATAAATAATTTACATCATACAATCTTAACAGTGCCCCACACAGTTTGGAAACCTTGCATATAACTCCCACAAGTGAACATCACAAACAGCTGTTTGTGGAATCTTCTTGGCTCCTACAGCATTTGAGGCAAAAAATTCTGTAACTATTACTCAACATTTATACAGCTTGTCAGATTGAAAATGCTTCTGCAATCATTATTTCTGAAATAAATCACAATTATGCCAACACTAAAGCCTTGAATCCATTGATGAGGCGTAACTACTTAATATTGTGCCTATATACAAGTAACAGATAAGGTTGAATTTTAAGGTATTATACCTCCTAGAAACAAGATAAGAATGACTTCATCTAATATGAATCTGCCTGAATATTGGTATCAGCACTACCAAAAAAATACATTCAGATGCACGCAAAGACATGGCCTCTCACTGCATTGTTTGCCGTTCAAACAAGTTGCTCCCTGGTTTTTGGAAAAACACATTCAGAGTCGCTGTTACCAGGGGAAAAGACAAAGAATCAGAAGCACATCTGAAGGCAGATTCAGGAGTTTTCACTCTTTTTATCCTAAATTTTGTTTCACTTTTTGCTTTTCATACCATAAAAAAAAAAAAAAAACCACCCAGAATGTGACTAGTAAGCCCAAAATCTTTGCTCAGAGAGTGATAGAAGTAGTGTTTCAATAAAAGGGTTCTTTTCTGTGCATCATTTGCTTTGTGCATTAATCACAGAGAATATTAGAACTAATTAGAAATTAATACATATCTTCATATGATCTGTATATTTAATTAAAGATATTTCTTTGCCTCTTGTAAGTGGAATTATTTTGGATGTTGCTGTAAAATCAGATTGAATATATGGTTTAATTTTTTTTAATGTCCTTGGATATGAAAAACTGCCATATTTATCTAGTTGTTGTATTTGTACACTTTGTATATTTGTACACTTTGTATATTCAACGGTGATTTATAGCAATTCTCAATAGATTCAAACAGATTTTTCCCAATCCTATATTGGAATGCTAGTGATTGTCAACTTTTTATATGAAGTAATATTATTAAAAATTCAATGTCAGGTTTACTGAAGTTTGAATTTTCAAGAAGTGAACATTGGCTATCATTGTATAGATTGTTAAGTCAATTTAATTAAATTAAAATATCATGCATTTAATATATATAACTGTATTATTTTTGGTTGCATACTGTATGTCAAATTTTTGCATCTGGGAGACTACATTTAAAGAAATGGAAAGATGGTATGTCATACCTCAATAATACGACCTTGATCACTAAAAAGGAAATACTTGAGGGATATAAAGCCACATACATTTGGAAAGTTTCATCCAAAAATCTATTATACCAATCATCATCTTTGCTCTTCTCTGAATTTTGTTCCAATTGCTTTTAATCCTCCTTAAAGTGATACCCAGAAATGGACACAGTTTAAGTTAAGAGCTAACCAATGTAGACATGTGCTAGATTTTTTAAAGTGGAAGCTTTAACAAGTAAAAATATAATACTTTTAAATAAATTTTAATAAATATCTTGTTAGGGATATATAAAAGAGAAGGGGCGTTGGTCTTACCTCATATGCTCCTTCTCGTTGGGTGGAGAGAGCATCCAGGAATGGGTTGACCTCATCTGCTAGCTGATTGGACTGAGTCTGTCAGAGCTATGAGAACATGCCTCCCTTACCAATGGTCCCCAGCTTTTGGTGAACACGAAGTGACAGACTCGACATGTCTTGTTCTAAGTTCTCCCTTTTGAACCCAGGACCAGATGGTCTTGAGGGTGGGGCTGGATGCTATCTCTACCCAACAAGAAGGAGCATATCAGGTAAGACCAATGCCCCTTCTCAATTGTGGTAGAGATAGCATCCAGGAATAGGACATACTAAAGCTGGTTTGTCCTATAGGTGCGCCACAGTCTGGTCCGAAGTCACCTGATCAGAATGGACCCTCTGGAGTACTCTCCTGCTAAAGGCCGCTTCAACCAAAGCAAAGGCTTCCAGCTTGTAATGTTTGATGAAAGGGGAGGGAGAGGACCATGTAGCTGCTTGACAAACCTCCTCAATAGAGGCTTGTGTCGCCCACGCTGCTGTCATGGCTGCACTCCTTCTGGAATGGGCCATTACCCATCAAGGCAATAGAAGGGCCTGGAGTTCGTAGATCTTGGCGATGCACATCCGAATCCAATTGCCCACGGTCGATGGAGTGACCTTGCTGCCTAGAGTAGAATGCTAGAAGGACACAAAGAGTGACTTTGTCTTCCTGAAGGAGGAAGTCCTCTTAATATAAATGCGGAGGGCCTTCCTCATGTCCAAGGTGTGCCACTTCTTCTCCAGGGCGTGTACTGGGTCTGGGCAGAAGTCTGGCAGTATGGGTTCCTGAGCCCTGTGGAACCAGGAGTTCACCTTGGGGACAAAGGAAGGGTCCAACTGCAAAACCGCGCTATTAGAATGGAAGATACACTCTCTTCCTGACAGAGAGTGCCGCCAGCTCTGAAATCTGAGATAGCCCTTTGTCAAGCCCCTCCTGGAGGAACTCCAATATCTGGGGCACGGATACTATTGCAGCATTCAAACCCAACCTGGAGCACCAGGAGCCGAAGGCTTTCCAGGTCGCATCATATATTCGATTGGTACAGAGCCTCCTAGGGCCTGTATAGTCTGAATAACCTTAGAGGAGTAATTGTCCTGGGTCAGAAGTCTCCGCTCAAATGCCAGATGGTCAGTTAGAGCCCCTGTGGGTCTGGATGGACCATGGCCCCCTGGCTGAGGGAGACTCTGTCTGGCAGTATCCTCCAAGGTCTGGCCACAGACAGGTTGACCAGGTCAGCAAACCATGTTCGCCTGGGCCAGTGGGGTGCAATAAGCAGGACCTCCACCTTTTCCACCAATACCTTCTGGATCACCTTCGGAATAAGGGAAAGAGGAGGAAAGGCGTAGAGAAGTCCCCGGGGCCAAGGGCTGTGAAGAGCATTGATCCCCTCCACCCCCGGTACTACAAACCTTGCAAAGAATCTGGGCAGTTGAGTGTTGTCCTGAGTGGTCCACAGCCGGTCATCTGAAGCAATCTGTCAGCTCCTGAAATAAATTCGAATGCAGGCGCCATTCTGAGTGGTCGACTGTGGCCCTGCTGAGCCAGTCTGCCTGCATATTTGCCACTCCGGAAATATGTTCCACCCTGAGAGACAGACGATGCCTCTCCACCCAGAGGCATAGCTGTTCTGCCTCTTGCATAAGGGGCCTGTAGTGGGTCCTCCCTTGGTGATTTATATGGGCCTTAATGGCCATATTGTCAGTAAGGATTAAAATGTGCCTGTCCGACACCAGGTCCTGGAACTGCCTGAGAGCCAGATGGACTGCCCTGAGTTCCAGCCAGTTTATATTGTGGTCCCGTTCTGCCTGCGACCACTGCCCCTGAACTGGAGATAGGTGCCCCAACCAAAAAGGCTAGCATCTTTAGTAACAGTCAGGCAATTGGGCTCCTTGAATAGACTCCCTACTGAGATTGCCTGGGAAGTCCACCACCGGAAGGAGCAGATCACTCCCAGCGGAACCCTGACCTTGGATGGTGAGTTGCTCCTGCAGAACTGAGAAACCACTGAAGAGATGTGGTGTACAGGCGTGCCCAAGGCATGATGGAATTATCCAGGAGCTGCGAGAGAAAGGCGAGGTTCGTTCCCTTCTGACACGCCATATCAAGTCCTTTAGACTCGTCTGATGCTCTTGGGAGAGGTAGACTTTGCATGCTATAGTGTCTATTACTGCCCCTAAATGGAGCAAATGGTTCGTTGGTGACAAATGGCTCTTGGTTGTATTTATGGAAAACCCGTGGTCCTGGAACACCTGGATTGTGATCCTCAGGTTCTCCCTTGCCTGGGGGCCAGAGCAGGACTGTATCAGAATATCATTCAGGTAACACTGGACACGCACAGGAAGAGCCCAATGATGAGCCGCTAACGTGGCTAACAGCTTCATGAACGCCCTAGATGCCGACAATAGGCCAAAAGGCAGGGGCCTGTACTGGAAGTGTCGACCAGCATAATGGAAGCGGCATATTGTCAATGCGCCGGTAAAATGGGGATGAGGAGGTAGGCCTCTGTCAAGTCTATTGAGGTGAGGAAGTCACCCTCTCTGATGCTCTCAAGAATGGACTTGAATGACTGTATCTTGAACCACGTATAGGTGAGTAGGCAATTCAGCCTTTTCAGGTCCAGAATTGCCCTACACAACAACCCCAATGTCTTTGGAATTACAAAGAGGATGGAATAGGATCCCATCCCGTTAGTCTTCTGGAACCGGTTGGATTGCTTGAATGTCCAACCGATGTTGAATAGTGGTTTCCATGAGGACCCTCTTTGACTTGTCCCTTGAAACAGGACATCAAATGAAAAACCGTGGGGATGTGGAGAGGAATTCTAGGGAGAGGCCCAACTGGACCATCTCCAGGACGCAGGCATCAATGGTGATATCCTCCCAAGATCTGGAAAAGATGGCCAAGCGACCCCCAATGGGGGGGTTAGCACAGCAATCACTTTGAGTATCTAAATGAATGACTTCCTCCCCTCGAAAGAGCTGCTTGGCCTGAAAGGGGCATTGGTCTTACCTGATACATTCCTTTTGCTGCTCTTGTCTGGGGATGTAGGGCCTCTGGGAACGTGGCATCCCCATCCTGTGTCTGTTGCCTGAAAGGAAGAGCGGCGAAAATACCATGTAGAGAGAAATTTGCCTCATCTAGAGCAGGATGGCATGATCTTTCTTTTGTCTCTTGACCACCAAGATGGTATCCAGTGAGTCACTAAAGAGTTTGTCCCCTTTGAAAGGGACTGAGACTAGCCTCCAATTTTGCCGCATATCCACCTGCCACTGATGAAGCCAGAGCAGGCAGAGCGATGCTACAGAAGACTCCATGGCCCTGGAGGTGAATTTTGCTGCGTTAAGTGTGGCATCAGCAGAGAACTCCACTGCTGCCACAAGTTTGTTAATATCCTGGTGCATCCTCACGTTGCCTGGCCGGGATTCTCCCTTACAAATGGCAAAGTCAGATCAATGAGGCCCTTTGAAAAATGAGGGCGCTGTGGAGGCCTTGACCGCCCAGTCTGTGGCCTGATGGGTCCTCTGAAGCATTTATTCCGCTCTCTTATCCTCCACCTTCAAGGACTCCTCGGGATCACCAGGTATGACGGAAGATGATTGCAGAGCAGCCATCGAAGCACCCACTGCTGGTATCTGGAACACTCTGGTGAGCTCTGGGCTCACATTGTAGAACCTCTTGTCATAAGAGAATGGGTTGGGTCCTGAACCAGGTGAAGCCCACTCCATGGTCTGTTCAGAGAAGAGTGATTCAGTGAGATCAGCTGAGCTCACAGCTTCATCTGGAGCTGCCTACTCTGTCCCCAGGCGGGTCGAAGTTCTAACCTTAAAGAGGAGGGACTTGAACAGGGCATGGTGAAATAGCCCTGTAAAAACCTACTGATCTGCCTGCCTGACCTAATTCTGAGGAGGGAGTCTGAAGGTCTTTCTTGGCAGCTTCCCTCTGCCTTTGGTTACACAGCTTCTCTAGGGCTTTGTCACTTCTGTGCACATCCTTCTCTGCCGCCTGGAGTTCCTAGGAGCAAACATGGCTTATTTTTCAATGTGAGAAATAATGCTGATGATGATGGGAGCAGAAGCTCATGAAAGAGCTCTGCTGCCGGCATGGTCTCAGAGACGATAGAGAATGCCTGGGGAACCGGCAGGGCTCTATTCCCTATGGGAGGCTCAGGGAGGAGGCGAGGGGCCTTGATAATAATCACCCCTGCGAGTGAGAGCCTGACAGCCATTTCACACCCTTTTCAAAGGGCTCGGCTTTCCTGTCAGCCCTTCACACTGGGCGATGTGTTAAAGAATCGAAGGTACCTTTCACGTTTCTGAGACAGTAGCAAGTAGTGGCCTGGAGCTAACCTCATTCACGCTACCGCTGGCACAATACCTTCCAGTGCCCGCTGATCTTCAGCAGGCTCGAGCCGAAGGTCTTACACTGGAATGCCCGGTGGCTCCACCAGTCAGACAGGGAGCCAGCCAGGTGCTGAAATATCGGTGTTCGCTGTAGAAATGCAAATTTTCACCTCAAAGAATGGTGTCATTTTTGACACGCCTATCCTAGCTGAGGGACTGAGTCAAAACCTGGAGACCGTTGGTAAGGGAGGTGTGCCTTCACAGCTCTGACAGACTCAGTCCAATCAGCTAGTAGACGAGGTCAACCCATTCCTGGATGCTATCTCCACCACAATGGAGAATGTTAAGGGTGTCGGAAAAGAAGTAAGATAAAAGTGGAGAAACTCCACACAGATTTTTAAAAAAAACAATAATTCACATAGGCAATCATTAGCGTGGACAGCTAAAAGTATATTTTCTTCATTCGTTAAGAATTATGTTCATCCAAACTTTATAGACTCTACATATGCATCAAATATACATACAGTCGTGACTTTCCCATTATTGCATTCAAACAATTAGTAAACACACAAGTTCTTGCAGAACTAAACAGACCTCTTGTACTGAACGAGCGGCTGGCTTGTCTTGATGATTGGCCAATATTAAAAATGGCAAAGTGCATAATTGTGGATGCTGCAGCGCAGAATGCAGTTCATTCCTAGCAATTTCTAAATCGTCTTCTGAAGAAGCACTGTCTAATACAAATATTACTCCTTGAGATCCTTGATAGTAACGACTCCAGTATTTTCTGATATTGTCAGCCCCTTTGGCAATTATCAAATAAAAAACAAGCATAAATATTAATCAGATGACATACAGCACACGTTTATATACATCTTGTTTAGACATATCAAAATTAAGTTTCAATGCTTTCTTTTTATCATATTTTAATTTATTACACTATCAGAAAATTGCATATCAACATTATAGGAAATGGGCTCCTAGTTTCCAGTCTGATGCCTTATTCACTACACCAAACTGGCTCTCCCTTACTACCCATATCCCTAAATATATTTACTTCTGCCAAATTTTTTCACTGATTATATTTTTCAATTGTAGCTTTTTCTTCTTAAAAAAACAAAATTAAAATCCAGACTCTTGCTTTTTTTAATCTGTTCCTTTACTTCTTTATGAAACTCTTTTGCTGACTCCCCTTCTGTGCATTATTTAATCAATTTGCATTACCCAGCAAAGAAATTTTGTTTTTATAGAACTTCTCAGCACTAAATTGGGTATTTATCCAATGCCTTCATAAAACATAGTTGAATGATGGTTAAGGTTTGTTCTCCAAGCTTGTAGGCTGGATTCCAAAAGTTTCGTTGCCAGGCTAGGTAACATCTTCAGTGGAGTTTAGGGAACTCCCCTCACCCTACACCCAAGCTACAAATATTCACCACTATTACATAGCTGAATATCCAGAATAAAACACTTTACGGGTTGTCATC
>JANHFK010006076.1:32951-47823 GCA_036250565.1 Sibynophis collaris
AGGGAGAGAGAGAGGGGGAGAGAGAGGGAGAGAGAGAGAGAGAAAGAGAGAGAGAGAGGAAGAGAGGGAGAGAGAAACAGGGAGAGAGCTAGAGAGAGAGATTGGTTTTGGCCTCAACTGTGGACATAATTTGAGAACTACCTGTATATAGGTTTAGGAAACGAAAAAAATGAAATTGTTCAAACACATTTGAGGGTAATTTCTAAATTCCCTTGAAAAATACTTTCTTAACGGTTTTCCTTGCAATCAAGCTCAAGAATTTACTGTGCAAAATTCTATGAACACCTCATCAAAAATGTAGTTGTGTGTTACTTCTACAGTATTTAAAGTAGCCCGAATGGACAAAATGTCACCGGACATTTTATTCAAAAGTAAACCAGAATACAGCTCAATGGTTCTCAATGGTTGACAAGCAGTAGTAATTATTCTAAGGTCAAGTTAACCTTTAATGGTTGACCTCAACGTTTGGAAAGGAACATTTTTATACCCTCTTCTGTGTTTAATATACCTTATCAAAAAGTCTTAAGAAAATCCAAATACATGGAAACCCATAACTAGCACAACACATTCACAGCTTCCAAGAATATGCCACAAATCTAGCCCAGAAACTCAGATTTCATTTGAATCTGGCAGAAAATTGGAGCAACAAAACATTTATCTATTTCGTGCCGATTCAGCTGAGCTGGAAGAGGTGAACCTCAAAGACACAATCTGTACTGATCACTCTTTAAATTCCTTCCTTTGATCTTTCAATGAGAAGAAAACCAAAGCCAACTAACAAAACAAAACAAAAATACATTGGAAATGTTACAGGCACATACTGGATATATTTCGAAGGCTACTTAGCACACTTACCCAGTGTTTCATTTTCGACAGAGTGAGAATTCCATTACCGTATCAATCTCCTGTTATTAATATTAATAATTTACCATCTGAACTTTTAAAGCTTGTGTATTATTATAAACAAGACCTTCTATGGAGATTCGGATTATTTCAGTGATTGTTTGGTTTATTCCTGGCTCTTTATTAGCTAAATGCAAAAAAACCGGTTGCTTTTTTTTAATGGTATCTGCAATAAAAAAGCAAACAATAATTAGCTAAAAAAGCTATATATAAAGAGGCTTAAATTGGGTTTGATGTATACTATAAAAAAATAAGTTGGGGGGGAAAAAAACCTTAAATCTCTAACTCTCAAAAAAGCCCTAAACCCAGCCCAGCCAGGCGAGGTGAGGTCGCTTCCTGGATTGGCAGTTGGTCACTCCCATGGGTCTAGCTACCTCTGGGGCTGAACGAGGGCAGAAAAGCTACTCCATAACCCATTCTCCTGATCCATTTCCGCTCATCCTTTCGACTACCTCATTGGCCCAGGAGAACCTGGTACACACACACACACACACACACACACACACACACACACACTCACACACACACACACACACACACTCCTCCCTTTTTTTCCTCGCCCTCCCTCCCAATCTCATTGTTAATCCTCCCATATTCAGGGTTTCCCCCACCTCTTTCTCTCCTGTCTCCCTCAGATTTGAAATTCTATTACCATTTCAGGAGGCAGCCTTTGAAGAGAAAATTGAATGCCCATCCCAGCCTTCTTGATAAGAAGGAACACTTGGTACTCCCAACAATTGGCGAAGCATTTTTTTATTGAGGTTCCTAGCCCGCCCTTCCCATTCATAATAATAGAAATATGTAAGGAGGATAAAATTAAAATAAATCTGTGTGTGTGTGTGTGTGTGTGTGTGTGTAAGTGCGTGCGCACACACACGTGTGCACAAGAGTATGGGTGCACACACATGTGATTGAAAAGGGGGGGGGGAATGGAATGAAACAGAAAAAAAATTGTCACCTCTCCCTTTGAATTAGCATTCCTTGTCTCTTTTCTTTCCATAGTAAATGTGTCATGGCAACAAGGCGTTGTGCTTCTGTCTGGTTTTCTCTGAATAACATATTGTGGCTTGCATGACAAGCTTTGGGAGAGATCAGCCTCTCCTCTCTATGGTCCAAATGCCTCCTCTTTATCCCCCTCCCTTCACTACTTCTGGAAATACTTTGCGTCCTCCATCCGCATGCACACATATTAAATAAGCAGGAATGGGAAGTCCATGGGGATCATCTCCCTTCTTTTGGGGCAAATCGATGTTCTTGACTGACTGAAGGATGTGAAACCACTGTAATTGGACAACTCCTCTGGCACATATATCTCATGCTTCCTCTTCCTCCTCCTCCTCCTCTTCCTCCCACCAGCATTAAACAGGCTCCCCAAAGCCAGCCATTCAGCAAAGAGACAAAAACTTTCTTTGGCCACCTCTTCTCTGGCGCCCTACCAATGCACAGAGTTTCTGCAGCTTATGTCACTAAGGATTTAATGAAATAGGTTTCCCTATAAAGAAGGGCCCTGATTTTTTTCACTATGTCAAGCTCTAAATAATGGGAAGACTCCTTTGAACTGAACTCGGACAACATGGAGAATGCCACTGAATTTTCTTAGCAACAAATTGATAGGCTTGCTTCTGCCTTTTTCCTGGGTGTGATTTCTTTTTTTTAAAATTCACAGTCTAGCCATTTCCTAGTAGTCTCCCAATCAAACCTTCGCTACCGGTTCGCAATGGGAACACGCATGCATGGCGCTTCTGCGCATGTGCAGAGTGTCTGGGATGACATCCGGGTGGGTGGGAGAAGCCTCCCGCCACCGCTCCTACCAGTTCGCAAGATCTGGAGTGAACCGGTAGGAACCCACCACTGAAACATTGGCTAGGTCCAATCTGCTTAGCCTTTAGGGGATAAGACAAGATTGAATTGGAGCTGCCAAAGATAAGCTACCACTCCTTCCTCCAATGCTCCAGGTGAATCGCAAGCTGCTGTTTGCAAAGTCCATTTGAAAGAGCCAGGAGGTTAAAGATGAAGCAAGACCATCCCAAAGTGTAATCTGAAATTTCACATTCCCAAGGAAATGGATAGGACAACTGTAAAAAAATATTTCTCTGGCCTGACCATCCTTACAGTAAGGTTCACCTCCTGCCTCTTGGTTATGGTTAGAGATGGTCATTATGGTAAGACCAACATATTGTCTCCTGCCAAGATAAACAATTATCTTCAGACTAAAGACTGCATGTGAACCTTGGGTGATGAATTAGAAAGTTGTTTATTTATTAAGTAGTCTTTTCCTCACCCATCCACCCATCTCTTGCTGTCAAGATTATGTTTAGAGATGCTCTGGGTGAATGTGAACTTCCTCTGCTCTATCTTCCACTAACCATCCATAACGGTGAAGAGGCAAAGCTTTGTGGTTTCAGAGCTGCATCTGGAAGTCTGAAAGGGACAAAATAGGCACCAAATCAAACAGGCAGGTATGTGGATTAATACAAATATTCTGCTTCTACCAGTGACCAATACTATTATCCCACACATGTGGAAGAATGGAGTCTTTGCAAGACATGGCAGCATAATCTATTTTTTGTCTCAAAACCAAAAATGTGCTCTTTGTTGTTCTGGAGTTGTAACCCATTTTTCCATCATGAAAAAGAGATAAAGCTGGAACCCAGAAAGAAAAATAAATTAATATCGTCCACCCCCTGGTTTCTACAGTGTAACTTAATATAAAGTTCCTTTTCCAGTTCATATCCTCTGGGATGTTTGTTTTATTTGTCAGTTTCTTAAAAAAAAAAAACTAGTTCCAACTATAACTCTTCAGATAACTATCCCCAAACATTACAGGAGAGAGAAAGATGTTTCCAAAGGGTTTATTGGCAAAATAGACAGCAAAGGGCTGGCAGTTGAAATTGGAGGGAAACCATGTCACAGTTCTGAGAGCTTCTTCAAAGCCCAGGGCAAATCACAGACCACAATTTGCTTCGTCCGTTTTGAAAATAATCATAAGAAAGATGGACCCCCCCAAAAAGAAGAAAAGATGCAGAGGAAATAAAGCTCATAAAGCTTTGGAAATTTACATTTCACAAGCTAAATTTAAAATAAGACCATTCTACAAAATTATAGCAGAAAAATCTGAAACTGCAGCAAACCTGAACTAAATAAAAGCCTGTAGCTAAGTTAATAAGTTCAGTGGAGCCTCCAAAAGTAAGAGGAAGCTTAACCTGGTGTTATTTTCCCAGGGAAGAAGCGAAATATATTCTTACTGTCCGCTGGCTTGAATCAAGTTTAGAAATGGGATAAAGACAATACTGACAAGGATTACAGTGTAATCTTAGCCACTGGAAATCTTTTCTTCTAGAGCAAATGTATAGGCTTAGATTCCAGTTCAAAGACAGCTCCAGGTTAAATATAAACCAGATATACATACCGTAAATGTGCACATCTTATATCTTAGGAACACAGTTCTAGAGGATCATCGTAATACCCAATCTTCATCTGAAATTTAAGAACATCAAGCATTTGTAACCTCTCTTCAATAGAAATTGCTCCAGCCCTTAATCATTTTGGCTCTTATTTTTTGCTCCATTTCTGGCTCTACAATATATTTTGAGAGATATGGTCAGTAGAAGACCAATTCTGCAGATGTGCATTAAAATATTCTGCAGATGTGCATAAAAACATTTTTAGTTCCTTTCCTAATGATGTCCCTATGCTTTTTTTTTACAGCAACCATGTATAAGTAAACATTTTCAGACCATTATTTCCTGAGGCTCTTATTGCCTGTTTTCCAGTTATTCATCACCAGGTCAACTCCATCAAAAATATACACTGTATTTGGAAAAGCAAGATAGGAAGACCATTGGCACTTTTGAACGTTGGTATTGGAGAAGACTCCTGAGAATACAATGGAAAGTCAAGAAAGCAAACAAATGGATAATTGAGTGTATCAACCCAGAGTTCTCACTCGAGGCCCAAATGACCTACTTTGGACACTTTAAATTATCCTAGTTGTCACATTATTCAAAGACTCAGCTCTCTGGAGAAGGCTGTAAGACTGGAAAAGGTGAAAGGAAAGAGAAGAGCAAAGTGGATGGACTCAGTTACAGAGGCAATGTGTGCATTGTTAAAAGACCTAAAAGACCAGGTTAGGGACAGATCATCATGGAGAAAACTCGTGGAAAAATCATGGAGGGGAAAAAAAAAGATTGTTAAGAGTTGACAATGACTTGATGGCACATAATCAATCAATCCATCAAGATTCTCTTTTCATTTATTATGGGTAATCCTCACTTAGTGACCAGAACTGGGACTAGCAGCTCTATTGCTAAGAACCACACTCACTAAGCAGAGAAAGATGTAACCATGAAAGACTTATGATCTCACTTCCCATTAATTAAGTGAGACACACCTTGGCCTTGACTTGCAATTTTTTTTCTACATTTTCTATTTACTCTGCTTTTCAGAAGCTGGTTGTGAAGCACACTAATAGCTGTCACATCAGTAGTGGGTTCCTACTGGTTCTGTCTGGTTCTTGGAACCAGTAGCGACGGTAAGTAGAACCCACTCCTGTATCACATGACTGTGGGGCACTGCAACAGACATAAATAAGAGTATTGGTTGCAAAGCTACTGTTTTACACCATCGTAACTTGGTTAAACGGTTGTTAAATGATACAGCTGGTAAGGGAGCAGCACGACCTGTAAACCTAAACTGTACTTTCCACTTTAATGTCCATTGTCATTTCAAAGAAATTCTTTCGGAATCCACTGTACTTTTTTGTTTTGTTTTAATCACTCTAAATAACTCCAGATAATTTCTGTACAAATTAAACCACACTGTCCCTGTTGCTTCTTTATATTTAGATATTCTTATCTGCTTAATTTGTTCCACTGCCTGGTCTTGGATCCTGGAGGCTGTGCCAATGATGTCACAGCAAGACTAATTAAGTGGGTCTTTATAACACCTGCAGCGCTCCTTGTTTTTCATTTATCAAGAGACTTGGGATGTGTAGAAATCAATGCAGGTTTATAATTTTATTCACTTTCTGAACTCCCTGTTTCACTCACAGGCACCCACACCTGGCTACCCATTCAAAGTCAAACTGGGCAGCTACTTTGAGTTCCAGAAGAAATAAGGTGGTGGATTCACCATGCTTGATACCTTGTTCTATGCACTGGCTCCAAGGTTCTACAGTTTCTAACTATTTTTATAACTTCTGGCAAAGCTTGGTCAATCAAAAATTGATACTCTTCACACAGCGCTAGTACTTTTTCATACAGAAATCACCTCTATTCTGAGAACCATTTTTGTGTTTGGAGAAGCATATTTTGTTTTGAGAATTATCCTTTATTGTATCTTAGGGGGTCTCCATTCTGATGATGATGATGCATACAATAAGATGCTCCATTCCCTTTCTCCTTTATAGTCTGTTGTATCCATCTTTTATGCATAACCATTCTTCCCTTCCTACAAACTAACCTGAGGTACTATATACACATATTCAATTCAATATATGATACCTACCTAGTAATGTTGGTCACACTTTGACAGAAGGTTTTTGATTATCAATAATAAGATATGTATTAAACTAATCAGCCTTTAATTTCCTGGATTCCTCTGGGTGCATGTGTTTAAAATCCACATTGCATTTTTTTTTACCTGGTACATCATTGTGTAAACTGGTTGAATCCTCTGCCAGAAGATAAGACATTTCACAGTTGAGTTCTTTAACTCCCCACTGGAGATTAGGATTTAGTAATTTGTTCATTTTCAGTTATCTAATGATTTGTTTGTTTTCGGTAATCAAGATGATTTAAAGCGTCATTTCTTGCTACCACTATTCTTGTCACATCCTGTATCTTTGCCAGATACAAAGAATGTATACAGGTTCTCTGCAAAATTCTTAATCTCCTTTAGTAACCCCTATTGGGTGGCTTATCATCTTGAATTTGCATTTCAAAATGACCGGTGCTTACATGTATTTCATGTTTAAATAGCCATTAAAATAATAATAAAATAAATATAATATAAAATAATAAAATAAAATAAAAGACATTTGGTCCAACACAAAACAGTAATTTCTTCCAAATGTTTTGGAGGTTATACTTTGGTTTTAAAAGACATTTTAGATTGTGATTGTATTAAACAAAGAGGTTTCTGGGGAAAGGCATGGGAATATATAAAGGCTGTGATTTTAAAGAGGTGAAAATATAAGAAACCTTTTTTTTCTCATAACAGCTAGCATGGCATCTAATACACAAATGCTTTTATTAAGGGTTGCACTGGGGCTGGCATTTTCTAGCTATAGATTGGTTGCTAACGGTATGGATCTTTTTTGTTCCTTCCTGGTACTTCACAGTCCACCCATGTTTGCTCATGAGAATTTATCCAGAAAGTATACAGTTCCATTTCTTTCTTTTATTTCCCTATTAAAAGTTTTCTCCACAAAGAGAAACTTTAGAGGGAATTTGGGTTCACTCTACATCTACCAAGTCTGGATACCCATCAACAGCCAAGTCTCGTTTCTTCCATTGTCTTTGATCAAATCGGCATGAGTAGCCACACGGGTATTTTCAGTGTCTCTGCATTTGCTGTGCTCTCATCAGGGGAATGTGCCTTTCTTCTTTGCTGGCAAAAGTGTTCACCTTAAGGAGGAACAGAGCTTCTGCTATTTGAGTCTTACTTTTGATTCCTGTTAATAACATATCAGAACAGATGGGCCTTTGGCTGCCATTTCAGTTCTTCCATTACTATTTCCTAGAGCATCGTATTTTCATTTGTGGTGCAGTTGCAAAATAAGGATTGCTGAACATCCTGCTTAGGGTTTAAATGATGCATGAACATGTATTAGCATAAGAAATACATTTTTTTCTTCTTCTCCAGTATCTACGTTTACAGTGTCTGATACCTTTTCAGGAGTTAACAATTTTTCAGGACAGAACATATGGCTGGGGATGGTCATTGCTGCCAGGAACTGAATGAACTCCCTTTCATCTGGTGATGGAGTTTACCTCATTCCCTTGGTCTCATTCTCTGTTCTCCTTCAGCCCCAAATCGCATGCAAATGGAGTGAGAAGGTTGAGTGGCTGGCAATGTTCCTCCATCAACTTTCCCTTTTTTAAAAGAACGCTTGGACCAGCAGAGGGTTCTGTAGAAACAACCTGCCTGGTGTGTGAACCCATTTCTAAGCTGAGAGGGAAAGAGGGAGCGAGAGAGAGAGAGAGAGACAGATGGCATCATGAATAACTGCCAAGATTGGAGAAAAAGGTTCCTCAAGAAAACTGGCATGCAAAACTAGCCGTCCTGCCTATGGGAATGAGTTTGCAATCCCAGGGAGATGAACAGAAATATATTCATCCAGGCCAGAGTTAGCATTTGCCTCCGTAGAAAGAAGAAACTCGAATTCCTAAGTTGACAGGAGAAACACACATGGTGTCCGAGGCTGTTTCATGTTTTCAGCTTTGCCAGGCATGATAGCTGAATGCATCGTCTAAACTAGCGAAGAACAGACGTGCTTTAGAAATGAAATTGAAGCCTAAAGGGATTCGTGATTACTGCTGGCTTGTTAAGCGATATTTGTGGCAGATGTCCTGCAGAACCACTGAGTGGTGTGTGCAAGTGTTTATTGGCTAGGTGGACTTGCTTATTGTTTTTAGAGGCCCCAAGGAGAATAGAGTTAGCAAATTATGAACTGACTGAGTGAACATCTCAAAGCTAGCATTGTGGTGTACGCTGGCTTCCCCCAGCCAGGAATCCTCCAGTTGACTTTGGACTGTAACTCCCAGGCCTCAGCCAGCAGGAGGTACATCAGTTTCTCAGCGGATCCTAAAGGACCTCAATCACTGTTTTCTCATCTTTCAGGTTTTTCTGAAGGGCTTAATGGTTTCCAGCTGGCACATGAATGAGACTCTAAGAGTTTCTTATTTCCAGCAGACAGGACTGGAAACGTCACTGATCTTGCCTTAGGAAATGAATAGAATTTCTCTTGGCTTTTTAATGCCACAGTACATGTGATAAATGTGGCTTGTTTGTTTCTTGTTCATCACATTAAGTGAACCCATCCATTGTAGTTTACTGAATAAGCTATGATAATCAATCAGTGGTTTAGCTCACACCAAACCAGTAAGTTTTTATCTGTAGACCCTTGTTTTGTGTCTTGGACCAAAGAATAATATTAAGGGGGAAATGATACATTTATAATACAAGCAAAATTTTATGAACTGGATAAATTTGGATTCCAGATCACATAATTATGACGATTAGTAACCTGCCTAGATGCCAACCCATTAGTAACATTTAGCCAAACATTTGAATGTATACTTTGTATTAACTCTGAGTCACAAAAGGTGGACCTTTGTAACCTCCAATGAGATGACAAATAGCAATAGCACTTAGACTTATATACCGCTTTACGGTGCTTTAAAGCCCTCTCTAAGTGGTTTACATAGTCAGAATATTGCCCCCAGCAATTTGGGCCCTCATTTTACCCACCTCGGAGTTCTTTATGATATTAGTTTTGCTAATGTGGAATTACTCCTGTTCTACCCATTTGGTCAAGGAGGAGGCGGAACTTAGCCACTCTTAAAGTCCTCTTGATCAGCCCACTCCTGATCAGCCTTAGATCCAATATCAATAGGTAAGGAGCCACAGTGGCATAGAATGTGGTATTGCAGATTAACATTGCCCAGGGCCAGGAGTTCGATCCTGACCCACTCAAGGTTGACTCAGCCTTCCATCCTTCTGAGGTCAGTAAAATGAGGACCCAGATTGTTGGGGGCAATATGCTGTCTCTGTAAACCACTTAGAGAAGGCTTAGTAAAGCATTGTGGAGCAGTATATAAGTCTAAGTGCTATTGCTATTGTTAACTACTGTCCTATCTTCAACCTCTTCTTCTTGGGGATGTATTACAAAAATAACTAGATACGGAACAGATTTATTTTTTACATAATTTTTTTAATGAAGTTTAAAACTACAAAGATAAAAAACAAATACAAACTATGGAACATATAAAAAGAGGGAAAAAAGTTTGAAGGGAAAAGGGGGGAGGAGAAAAAGAGAAAATATATAAAAAAGAGAAAAGAGCTACCACAACAAAAGAAATATAGAAAGAAATAACCTGTCCCTTCATCAAAACAAGTGCAGGCATTTTCAGTAACTCAACATCTTCTCTAATATTTCAGCCAAAAATGTCTTCATCCCATATCTTGTCTTTTATCTATTGGCAAATAATAAAGCCTCATCTTTCAATCTTAATCAGCAAAAATCCATTAAGAGCTATCAGAAATAACAATATATATGCACTGGATGGTTTCATGGATGAGTTGTGGTGAAACATGGCTAATGAAAAGATCACCGTTCTTGTTCTTCTAGTTCTGTCAGCAGCTTTCAGTGCTGTCAATCATAGCACTTCTGGAGCTCTTTCAAGGACTGAAAACTGGTTGCTCCATTCTTTCCCCAGTGTGCAAGTCCAGTTGCTGGTTGAACAAGGGAGAAGTTGGGCCCTTTCATGGTTCCACCATTACGAAGGCTTTTTAAAAAAATTGCCAACCAGAATCTACCTTCCTATAACTTCAGGCTATTATTTCAAGTCCTGCACTCTGGAGTCACCTTCTCCTGTGTGACATGCCTTCAAGTACCGGTATTTAAAATCTTGTTCCCAGTCTTCTCTTTGCAAGACTAAGCATGCCCATTTCTTGTAGATACGAAAGAGGCTAATCTCAATGATCAATTAATAACTCAACTTGAGTGGTTGCTTGAAAGCAACATGAAACAGCATAAGAAATCCAATTTGGACATTTGCTTAAACAATGGAGACTTCAGAATGGGGAGAACTGGGCACAATCCAAACCTTTCTGCTTTCTGTTAGGTAGAAGGTCTGAAGGTTTCCTAGTATCTGCTTGAAAATGGATAATGCTACCTAAAGGCGAGACTCCTGGATCATGCTTAGCTCTGCTTGAATTTAAACAAACGTGAGTGCAAGTCCCTTGGAATCTCCTACCTAAGCATGTAGATTTTGAAAAGAGTGCTGGCAGATGGCAGTACTTGTTCATGAGTTCTCCCTGCTTTGGGCTTTCTGCATGTTCAGATGCAGAAACCTTGAACAGGGCTGGTTATATCCGGCTTTAGACATTTGCCACACATTGACCCCATGATTGCAAACTCAGAGTGGGATAAACTGAAATGGAGAAGAGAGGAAAGAGTTTTTTCATTACATTACATTACATTACAGCAATCCTGGGGCCCACTCTTTAATGGAAACTATCATCCTCCTTGATATTCCTGGAAATCTGAAGAGTAGCAAAATTTGTAGAGTTTGTGCTCGCAACCATCCTAACCAGCAGTGAAATCTGGCCGGTTCTATCTGGCTAGCGCGAACCGGTAGCGCCGGTGGTGAGAGGCTCCACCCACCTGCCAGGACATCATTACGTCCTGTCTTTTACCCTCTGCGCATGCGCAGAAGAGGCACATGTGTTATGTGCGCATTCACTCCTGCGCACTCCTGTTCCCAAACCGGTAGCAAAGGTAAGTGGATTTCACCGCTGACCCCAATAATACAGAACAAAACTGTGTATAATAGCTTGCATATATTAGATGTGTAGGCTTTTAACAGGTCTTTAGATGGATGCATGAATGTCGGTATAATGAGTAAATCCTGCCTGTCTTCTCTTTCTTTATTCACTGAATGCGCAACAGAGCTCTTGAACCTGGTGACCACATAGTTGCTGCAGGTCTCTCTCTCTCTCAACAATGGATGTGCAATATCCTCTGTTTCTACTTTAGAATTATATGAGCACGCAAGATCTATAGGTGTGTATAGAGATACAGAAACAGACACACACACACACCCCTGGAAATTCAGAGAAATCTTTGTGCACCATTGTATACTGACAATGCATGCCTTTGTTCACAGAATGGTGTCTGCATATGTCAGAATACATTTGGCACTGATAAAACGTGTAGCGGTTTCTACAATAGGAAGAAAAATATGATTTATGTCAGAGGGCATAAACAAGTATTGTTTAAATGTGCCGGAAATCTCTAGGTCCAGCAGATGGCGCCTGTGCCTTCACAGATCTTCACGTCTCTGAGCTTCTCCTGCCTCCCCCCCCCCTCCCACGTTCAGAAGTTGCCTCCTTTATTTCTCCATTTCCCTTCCCTTTGTGTGGTTTCTTTCCACATCACACCTGCCTGTCCGTTTAAAAACCTTTCCTATGCAAATAGTTCTGGCTGTGTTCACATGCTGCAGAAGGACACTAACCATCCAATTTACACACACACACACACACACACACACCCCTTGCGATTGCAAATGTTATTTGTTAGGACTCCGTCAAGATAAATGAATATCAGAAGGGACCAGTTCAGGGAGTATCCAAAAGAGACCCCTTTCTAATTGCAAATCAACCTTGATTATGGCATCATTTCAATTCAGCACTGTTTTCTACAATAGCTTATTAGATTTTCTCGTATTGAATCTAGTCAATTAAAGTAATAATAATGATTGTTTGAAGTGAGAGGGAGAGAAAAATTACATTAAGAAAGCAAATTGGAAAATTGAAATCAGTTGCAGGTATATTTGCCTATTAACCCAACTCCAATTATTGTAAAGGCACATTAAAAAAAACAACAAACCTCCCTTGAACAAAGCAGCTTTGTTGAAGATGATGCTGGCATCTTTTAGACCTGTTTCTAAAACAACAATGAAGACTAGAAATTGTGCCACTGAATAAGCCGAAGGCCTGGCACCAGTTGCCAGGAAACTGGATCAAACAATACCAATTGTGTTGGCTACTAAAACATTGCTGGCTGTTTGTTGGGTTGGGGTTTAATGCTGACATTTAAGCTTTACTTCAGAGTTCCCCAAACTTTGCAGACTGGTGAGTGGGAGAGAGGGGATGGCTTCACACACACAGCTCTGTTTGGGAGGGTGGCAGGCACGTGTGCCACTGACACCTATGCAAATAGACTGTGTGTGCATATACGCTTGCCCACTGCTTGCATGAGTGAGATTGTGTGTGATCGCCCATCATTTCCATGGCCTGGTTCGAAAAGGCTCAAGGGCTGGTAGTGGGCCACTGACCGAGGGTTGGGGACCCCTGCTTTACTTCATTTATTCTCTTTATTAAACTTGTATTACACTGTTCTTTCATGGTCAAAAACCAGTATATGTACAGAAATCCTACTGTATCAGTACTGTACTCACTGGCATTGATGATGTTACCTGATTTGGTAATGAAACGTTTGCAAGAACCTAGGTCTCCCCTGCCTTCATTCAGCACCTTGAAAAACCAGCTCTTGGCATTAGGTGTCTGTTGTGGAATGAGATGTTGGGAACATCGTGATTTCCAGTCTAGATGCTGCTAAATCAGTGTAAAAGACATTGAATTATGGAAATGCTTTTCCATCTGAGATTTACAATTCTAATTAAAACAGACATTCTGTTTGCAATGACTCAGCCTCTGTTATGCCTCAAGCAGAGAAATCTTCATCACAAATGTCTCTACATTTTCAGACTTGGCTATCCTGGGGAAGTATCTGGCTTCAAAAACCCTAAAGTTTGCTAGGAAGTCCTCAGATGCTGCTGCTCTGAGCCTGATTTTCATGAACTGAGGACCACACAATGAATCATGAGGCATTGTTAATTCATGTCTGTATCCTTTTGACAATGCTGAAATACCGATCAGAACCAGGAAGGAAGGGGTAGAAGGCTCTCCTCAGTGGCAAGGTAGACCTCCTAATCAATGCAGAATCATTAGGAAGTCAGGTTTGAGGAAGAATTCTCTCCAACAGTCGTAACTGCCTTCAACTGATACCTCGATGTGGATCCAGTAGCCATGACTATTTTTTAGGAACTCAGTTTTTGAACAGGATTTGTGACTGGTTTATACTGTATTTTGTGCACCTAACTACTCTGGTCTTTATCCTGCATTCTAACTGGACCAATAGACTGTTTCCTGAATTTTCATTGGTCCCTGATTCTACCTATTGCTCAGGCTCAACACATTTAACTTCAGCATGTATCCTGGCCTTATATACAACTGTTTTGTCATCTTGGTCCCAGAACTGACACACAATGAAATTATATAGCCTCAAGCAGATGTAATAAAATTTGTTATTCTATTAATGGTTGTAGAGAAGCAGATATGTTCAAGAGGCCTTTGGCTGCACTGTAGCTTGTTTCTTTCCCAGCTTTAGAAATGATGCTGCACTGGAAAAAGATTTGCTGGTGCTTCTATCCATATCCTGATATATTCAGAAGGATCTCACACGGCCTCTAAATCTATTTGTTTTATTGTTCTGCAGTAGTATGTCAGCAAATTTGATCCCCTTTAATGTGTATATTTCTTTGGGCCTAGTTCTTCTGACAGTGGGCCTGATGGAAAGTTGAGGCAGCTTTTCTTAAGCCAGATAGTTGACCACAATTTCTGATTACCCAAACGCTTAGCTCTTTTTGCTTCTGAGCTTGAATTTATTAGTCATCTAGAGTCGGAATTCTCAGGGTGATATACAATTTCTCCCATCTTTTATCCTGCAGCTGCTGAGTTCCCTGTGTGAAATGGTAGCTTCATTTTTAAAATGAAGAGTCATGATGGATGCTTTAGGATCTGCTAAAGGAAATGCATGACTTTTTCTTAAGCAACAGATTATATTGTAAGGAAGTCCTGCAGTTTCTCATATCAGCAAAAGTCTGCTTTCATAATCCCAGAAACATTTTGGAAGCTTGCAGAACCAGCTGATGGGAGCCTGATACATCTTATAATTGTCTGTAATAAGTGCTGTCCCAGTGTCTGGAGGCCGTACGGAACCGGATGGGAAGCAACGGGCTCCAACTCAATCCATCCAAGACGGAATGGCTGTGGTTTGCTGCACCGCGGCATAGTCAACTGGTTCCATCGTTGACTATCGGGGACGAAACATTAGCCCCCGCAGAGAGGGCTCGTAATCTGGGAGTCCTCCTAGATGCCCGGCTGTCCTTGGATGAACACC
>JANHFK010006079.1:40451-55418 GCA_036250565.1 Sibynophis collaris
TTTTAAACTTACTGTAAACCGCCCCGAGTCCCGCAAGGGAGAGGGGCGGTCTAGAAATCTGAATAAATTAAAATTAATCACTACTTAGTGAAACATCCACTTAAGAGGAAGATGACCCTAGTAAAACTGTCATTTCTAAAGCTCAGGGGCTGTCTAGAAGGGTATTTTGTTTGTTTGTTTGCTTGATATAGATGGTCACCTTTCAGGCAGCTTTGGCCTGTTCCCGATCAAAACTTAAAAGATACATAAATCATTTTTAAAACTATAAAACACAACCAGTTAAAACATGAAACATTAAAACAACAAAACCTGGTGCCAATCCATAACATGCCATCATCTAATCCTCTCCCAATGAAAAGCCAGGACTTTTCTTTTTCATTGTTTATTTTATTGATCTATTCCTTTACTACTGTTATCTTTGCACTTCTTTTCATTTCTCCGTTTTTAATTTTGTAAGCAGCATAGAGTAGCACCATGATGAGTTAGACAGAAAATAAATTTAATAAATAAATGAATAAATGGGTGGAGCCCTGCTGAACTTTGGGGAACAAGGTATTCTGCAAGACAGGGGCTGCCTGGCTGGCCTGCTTTCTAGCTTCCATTAGATGACAGGATTGGTGGGAAGGGACCAGGAGCATGCCCCCCTTGGCTGGATGGTAGGATGGGTAGATGTCTTTAGGGGAAGGTAGTTCTGCAGATAACTCTTTCTTAAATAAAGCTATTCTGCTTCTCTAAAAGCTGAAAGTAGCTCATGAAACAATTAAACAAAAGCATTAAAAGGCCTGGGTGAATGAATATATTTTAGCTCCTCCTAAACTCTAATAAATTAACACTTGCTTCAACTGCATTGTCAACTGTTTGATAGCATCAGCCCAGACACAGAAAAAGTACAATTGTGTGTTGATAATCAACATATTTATGATGGAGACAATTATATGGAAATAAGCATCCTCTAAATAGTTCAGCCTTAGCAATATAAGGATTTATATAACATCCTTCATCTGAATTTAAAAATTGCTGCATATGAACTAGTCTTTTCCTATCTTTTTTCTCTAGTTGTAGTAATGATCCAGATCCTTTAGCAAGCTTCTTCTTTTTTTTTTTGTATAATGGAGCAGATTATCCTGAATCCACATGCAGTTTTTAGATAAATCACCAGATCCCCATCCTACCTCAAATTATAACTTGCATAATTTCTTGCTGAATACTGACACAACGAAGAATTTGCACACAAACATCATTATATCACCTTTGGGTTTCATGTGAGATCTGGACACAGAAAAAGAATACTATTTATTAGTATTATATCTGTTGACCTGGAACTTGCAACATCCTGCCAGACTTCCCACTGACTTTGATTATGGGAAGCTGGCTGGAAATTGTTTTGTCTGTGGGATTTAGTTAAGGGTGACAATTGGGGCTACAGGGATTGCCATCATGCTTTACATCCCCATCACTTTAATGACAGAAATTCCTGTCCCAATTGCCATCCAAAGTCGAGCACTCACTGTATGTGAATTATATTTTTGTTTTCTTTTTTAAATTATTCAGGAACGTTGGATTTCTCACAATAAGATTATTTAAGGTTGGATTGTTTTTCTTTTCCAGATGGCCACTTCCACAGATCTGAATTGGGAGGAAAACTTGATTTCGCACTGGATGTCTAACGCTGCCCGTGCTGGAGTCATATTAAATCCTGCTTTCCCTGGTTTGAAAACCACCAGAGCAATCAATACTGAAAGTGCCTCATCGGGTCATTGTATTAATTTGGTACAGAGATCAAGTAGCATTTCTCCAAATGAAGACACTATGCACAAAGAACGAACACTGGACCTTAAAAGTTCTTTTGAGGAAAAAGTGGATTCCTCCAAGACACTTTTTTCAACTGCAGCTTCTAACAAGGAGCAAACATTAATGGTTAAAGATGTCCCAGCTCAATGGATTGCCACTGAAACTAAGCTTGGTTCTGATCAATTAGATGATCTGGATGAAGGATACTGCACTGAATTACTCTTACAAAAGCTGGAGCAGGTAAAAAAACACTAAAATGACTATGTATTTGTTTTAGACAGATTAAAAATATTCTTCCTTGTGAAAACTGGGTATATAGCTCTGTCCTTTTGCCAAGGAAACTTTCATGAACCCATTTCTTTATGTGTTGTTATAGTTTCTCTACTCTTGCCAAATCTAAGGAGAAATGTTATAGTTTCATTTGAATTTCAGTCTGGTACTTATCAACCAGTAACAAATCCATATTTTCTAAACCTGTTTTAATGCAAGACTACTGTACAATTTGCAAGAGTCAGGTGGTACTTGTGCTTAGCCTTCAATGCTAGAAATGCTTTTAAAGTATATTCTTAGTTTTCTGAAAACCGTTTCACTTAACTGTATTAGCTAATTAGTCTAATGCATAAGATCTAAGGATAAATCTGCCTAATTATACTCAAAAAGCTCAAAGAACTGCAACACCACAAGAAGGAGCTTCTGAGAAGGCAGCAAATGGAGCAAATTCAGAGATTAATGGAAGAGCAACAAAATTTATATTCCCTGGTGGTTGATCAGCAAGAACACATTGGTGAGTGAGTAGTGATCTAATTTTAAAATCTTTAGTAGACATTTGTTTTACATATGCTTTTATATATTTTGAGATACCTAGTAAAACCAACTTTTCTTGCTGCGTAGCTAATCACTAACCATCTAAATTGAGATGTATGAATCTTGCTAAAGATTTTTGGAAGGTGCGTGTTGACACCTCTTTTTTCAGGCATCCTTATTAATGTATAAAATAATTACTTAAGCATCCTATGGCCCTTCTCTTTAACCTTGATTAGAGAGACATTTTGTGGCTGCTACTATTATGACCTATAGCCGTCTGTTTTAAACATAACAAATTCTAGAAATTTGAATGTTCAGATTGTAATTCATGCATAGAATTTATGTTATTAAAACATACCCTTCTTATAAAAATCACAATGCAGGTAGTCCTTGACTTATGACCACAATTGGGAGCAGAATTTATTTTGTAAGTCATGATTGTAAGTTAAACCTGATTTTATGACAATTTTTACTATTTCACACTTTTTAAGAAAACCATGTTGTTAAGTGAATCACAAGGCTGTTAAATGGGCCCAACATCCACAATGGGTATTTTTTTGCCAGCAAAAAATGACTGAGCTGTTTCAGAATTCTGAAATAAATATGATTCACATGATCCAATATTAGCTTTGGCTGTAGGAAAACGGTACATTTGTATTTTTGAAAATATATATAAAAAATAAGGGTAAGAGACATGTGAATGAAAATGCAAAAAATTCTCAGCCCAAGATTTTCAGATTTATTCTTCTACCCTCTCTAACTGTACAGTTAGTTCAAAATATGTATCTGTAAAATTGCAAAGTATTAAGTGTTTCAGGCTTTCCTTGATAATAAATAGCAGATGCAGAAAGGAATGGAAAAGGTGAATGTTCCAGTTTTTCACAAATCAATTTATCTGCCATTTTGTGTTTAAATGAAAGGCTCTCCTGCAACCAAAAATGATGGAACCCAGAACTATGCTGGATCAATTTGTTCGCCTCCTGTCCCTTATTTTCCACCATGTCCCAATAGAGGCAACACTGATTGGGACAGTACATCTCGTGTTTCTTCTCCTGTGGACCAAAAAGATTATTTACATTTCAATAATAAGCAAATATTGAAGAAAAATCATTCTGCAGATCCTTTTTATAAGAAGCAGTCTTTAGACATTTCTTTGAAAGAAAACAGTGAATTGAAACTTGAAGACCAAAACACTATTTCAGGTAAAGCAAACCTGTATCCTAACTAAAAATGCATGTATGCCTAAGATTGGCCAACCTAGGGTTATTGATATAATATATGTAATGATACAGAAATTTGTTTACCATTGGAGATTACGATTTTCTCTCTTACTGGAAGATACCAGTGTTTCCCTCGATCTTGCAAAAAATTGGAAATTTTTCTAGGTTTTGCATTAAGAGTTCAAATCAGTGAGAATCTTTTCTTTATTTCTTTACAAATTTCAGCATAAGGAAATAGCTTCCATATCTTTCTCTATATTAGTTGGAGCTAGATAGAGAGATATGGTGAGCTTGGGCTTCAGAGGCGTTCAGATTTATGATAATAATTCATTTTATATTTTTTAGAAAATGTATTCCAAATCCTGAGGAGGATTTTCTAAAAACCAAGCAATTAAGGCTACTCAGAATGTTACTTATTTTTATTGTTTTTTTCAACCCAAATTCATTTAACTCTATCTTGGTAATAATTTGGCCTGATTTTCTCATTAGTTGAATCCATGAGAATTTATATAGAAGATTCGATCTTCTATCCTGCTCTCTACATCTTCAAAGACACTTGTCTTAGGAAGTCAGTGGATCTTCTATTTTACATAAATGACAAATTGGTTTTCTTAAAAGAATTTCTGTAAAGCAACTCTATGTACTCAAAAGTTAACAAGTTGATTAATTTCTGACTCATAATATAGATGAGAAACGGTCCAGTTTTAAAAATCCAGAGTTTTTACCATGAGACAGAATCTCATATACTTGTATACTTTTTTTTCTTTTAATGGTCTGCATGTTACACTGTTACATTGTAGGATCAGACAATTACTTTTCTTTGTACTTACGTAAACCAAATTTAAAGTCCTTTGACTGAAGAGTATGGAGAAATTTTGAAAAAATCTTTGAGGTTGTACATTGCTCTGTATATACTTCAAAGGTGGATAAAAACAACATGTATTAACATTTTTTTTAAATGTTCTCTGAGGATTTGGGAATATTGGAGAAAAAAAATACTTCTGGTTCCTTTTCCATTAATGCATATTAAGGATCATGGTGCTTTCCCCAAAAACCTTGCAGGGCTATCCAGTAATGTGTGGAGACAATGATGTTATTCCAGAAGATATTTTAAAGCAGTAACTGTCATGTATAAATTTTAATTGGCTGCTAAGTGGTGAAATGGGGGAGGATCTATTAAAAATAAAATCTATAATAGGATAGAATCATGACCATTAACATATTTGAAAATCTTATGTTAGAACCTTCAGAGTCTTCTAAAAGTCTAATATCCAAACTATGTAAAATGCTGTTAGTGATGGTTAGACATTTCTCAAAAAAACGTGTGAATCAGATTTAAGAATTAATATCACAGACACTGAAGAATTCTACATTATGTTCTAGAGCAGCAAAAATCCAAGAACACTATTTAAATATTATATCTCCATAGAAGTTATAAAAATAATTGGGAGAGGTTGAAATAATTTTTGGAAATTTAGTAAAACAAAAGGTACCGGTACTTATATGCATGTGTGGTGGTCCTGTGAGTTTGTACAAAGATTCTGGACAGAAGTGATTAGAGGGATTAACAGCATGGAAAATTTAGTTATGCTGCCAAGATATGTTTACTGTCTTTATTTAGTGAGATAACTCATACAATTGAAAACATAGCGGTTCAATATATGATGTTTGCTGCAAGTACAGCTACAGCATAATAGTGAAAAAATAAGGATCCATTATTAGATTTTTCGTATGAAAAATTGATGTATAAAAGATGGCAGATGCTGGGATATACTAGAAAAGTTACCTTTGATTTAATTTGGGAAGGTGTTATTCTTTTTGCAAAACCTAATAGTCCAAATTATTTTTGTTTACCCCAATTTATAGAAAAAATATTTTTAGAGTCTTGATTTCTTTTTTCCCCCTTCCCCTTTGACATGTCAGTTTCTTGGAGATTGTCTGGACAAGCTGCACAATTTTCTTGCAAGGTGTTTCAGAACTGGCTTGACTAAGGTCATCCAATTGGCTATGTGCCTAAGACAGTTTCTAGCCTGATAGCTTAACCGTTACACCAAACTGGCTCTCAATTCGTTTTTCAATCTTTTAAACAAATTCTACTATGTTATTTTTAAATTTTAAATCCTGTCATTTACCCTCTGATATTGTTTCAATGAATATGTTATTATCTATTGCTAAGTTATATGTTCCTCACCTTGTTTCTGTGGTTAGATTTCTTTTCTGAGGAAAATAAAATAACTTTTAACAAAAGCTAGAAGAGAGAAAAATCAAGATCTTGGCTAGAAGGGCAACCTCACTGCTTTCTTGACAAAGCTTGCACAATAAATATTTTTGTGCATAAAAAGAGAGTGGGGAATAGCTTTGCATGACTTTTACTTTTGAAGGCAGAACTAAACAATCTCCAGAACAAAGTCTACAAGGAAATATAGAAGGAGACAGTGATTCTGAAGATCAAAGGAACACGGAGGCCTCTAAAAATCTGACTGCAGGGAAGTGTTCAGAAGCTGTTAATGAAGAAGAAAGGTAAAAAAAGTAGAAGTGCAGTATTACAAATGCTGACAAAAAGTTCAGTATTATTAATGCTGACAAAAAGCAATTAAGCTTATTAATTTTGATTATATTTATTTTAGTTTAAGTTGAAAGAATGGCAGTACCAAAATTATTTGCCTGGAAGAAAATTCCAGTGGATCCATCTTCAGGAATCCTAAAGGTGCTTTTCAAAAGGCAGCTGGACTTTCTTGGTTTTTTCATTGAAAAAGTTTCACTTCTCATCTAAGAAGCTTCTTCAGTTCTGGTTGAATGTTGGGAAATGGAAGGATTTATATTCCTTAGCAGTCATCTGGTCATTAGCAGTCTGAAGGTTGGTCATTAGTTCTCTGAGAATCGTTGACTACAACACAGTTCTTTCAGCAGTCCCAAGAAGATCCATACCCATTTATCCTCTGATGCAGGTGATCCTGAGGATACAGATAAACCCCCAAATGGCTTCAACAAATCTCAGAGAGCTAACAGCCAACCTTCAGAGTACTAATGATCAGATGACTACTAAGAATTTAAATCTTTTATTCCCCACCATTCAACCAGAACTGAAAAAGCTTTTTGGATGAGAAGCAAAATATTTTCAAGGAAAAAAATAGGAAAGTCCAGTTGCCTTTTGAAGAGCAATTTTGGGACAACCATGACCTGGATGATTCAGAATCTCTATAGACACCTACAGGAATATAAAACTTTTAAAAAGCAGAATGTCAGAAGGATAATCTTATTAAAATTTAGTCTATAACAATGTTGGGGGGAAATTGAATATTATTACTAAAAATCTCAGTATTACTATTTTGAATATTTCCTAGGTGACTCCAGAATCCTTTTATCCATTTTGCAGTCTCTGAACCAAGCATAAAGTAGCTGCTCATAAAGCATATGGTACCAATCTAAATATGAAGTGGCCAGCACATGAACAATTGTAACTAGGCTGCATTTGTCCAGAAAAGAGCACAGTTAGTATACCAATCAAAGTTGGTGTGTTAAATCTATTTCTGATGGAAAGGCTTAACTAATAGTACATTTGTAGTAGAGGGAAGTAATAGCATCATATGAATGGCAAAAGGTGAAAATGTATTAAAATGCAATAGCTTTGGATACAGTCTAGGTTTGGGACCAGAGGTTTAGTCTTCCGAGCTTTCAGACTCCTGCTGGAGCCCATCGTCAGGGAACTTCACATTTGACCCAGATTGGATCTGCAACATTATCCTGGGACATGTATATATATATATTTTTTTTTTTGAAAAAAGTTTTTTATTTTTTATTATAACAATAACAATTTTCAATATACATTATTTTATCCTGGGACATGTATATTTGCCTTTGTTCATGAGTATTGGGTGCATTAGGACAGTGTTACAGTGCTGCAGGATTTAACCATTTTAATTCTTTTAATTAACAAATTACAACAAGAAAAATATACAAAATTATAACTATGTTTTGATTCTCTTGAAACAGGCCTATTGCTGCTAGTATGCAAGAAAGAAAGCAAACATTTGAAGAATTTCTAGAAGAACAGATACGGTTGGAAGAACAGAGGTTGAATGAACAAGCAAATCTCAAGGTTAATAGTTACAGTATACAAAATGTGCCAGTTTCATAATGTGATAAAAAAAATTCATGTAGGTGTTGTACAGATTTTAGAAAATCTGAACAGATTATTTTAATATTTTGATATAATTTCTTACATATATATAAATTGTTTTTTTTTTAGGTTGCTGAAAAAGCAGCATTCCAGAAACCAATTTCAAAACAACCATTTTTAAAACGAGGTGAAGGGTTAAATAGATATGCCAAATATAAAGTAGCTAAACAAAAAGAAAGTAAGACAATTCTACAGCCTGATCCCTTCGAAATTAAAAATACAATTAAAGCAGACAAACTGCAGCTTCATCGGAAAACTGCCTCTTCAAATAAAATTTCTGACAACTTTGTACCTAAACTTGTAAATCGGAATATTAAAACAAAAAAGAATGTGTCTTTTTCTGCTCGAAAAACAACAAGACTCAGAAATTGCACTGAAAAAGGTATTTCTTCATCTGCAAGGCAAAACACTAATGAAATGAAGCCGGAAGTACTGAGAAATTCTCTAAGATCAGAAATAAATGGAGAAAAAGAAAAGAATGAAGAAAATGTAATGCCACTTGCAAAGCTGCATGAAATTGAGGTCAAATTACCAGCAGGAAAAGAAGCACCATCAGAAGTAACTGAATTTCTTTTAAATCCATGTGAAAGAAACCAAGAGCTGTCTTTTGAACTTTCTTTCCAAAAGAAGTTGGGAAATTGGGAAACCGAAAAAGAAAAAGAAAAAAATGAATTGGATGAATTTTTGTTTTTAGAACAGGCTGCTGATGAAGTATCTTTTGCCAGTAACTCTTCACTCATAATAAGGATCTTGGATCAAGGCCAGCAAATTTCCTCAGGGCATAGACTGTCTTCTACTCCTATTAAATCAAAGTTGCAGGAGCAGCAGATAAATGTGCTAAATGTCACAGCTGCCACCAACCTAAATGGAAAAAAATGGGTTTCCCAAGCATCTAACTATGAAAGGCACAAGGATAATTCCCACGTACCAGAACCATTCATGGTTCATAGAAGTTCAGCTGACTATGAAACACTTCAAACTTCTTCCTCAGCTGAGTTTCAAGATTCTAAAAACACTGAATTAGATGAAGATAAATCTGATGAAAGCAGTGAGATGACTTCTGAAAGTGAAGAAGAATTTGAGATGACCATAAAACCTGCAAGTGGGGGAGCTGATAAGATCACTTTGAAAAACCAGAGTGACTGTCCTGAATTTTCAGAGTGCAAAGAACAAATGGAGAGCACAGAGAGTGCTAAGAGTCCTGATTCAATGAAAAAGGACGGTGGCCAGTGTAATGAGCTATGTAGAGATACTGCATACCCAAGCGTGTTCTGTAGTGACAGAAATAAATTTGAGTTTGATGATGAAATCTCATGGACTGACTTTGAGAATAGCAATCTCTGTACACACATTTCAGATGGTGATATGTATTCTAAAGTACCTCTGACTCCTGATTGTTCTAAGACACCTTTTCCTGATAAAGTAATAAAGAGGAAGATTGCCATGGTGAAGAAAGGAGATGCTTTGCTGAAACAAAATATGACAGTTAATGAGGAAGCTGAGCCTCCTACATCAGATTTGATGCTAAAACTCTTTCCTTCCTTAAAACCTAAACCAAAGGCAGATGCACAATCAAGACATGAGAACAAATCGAACACAACTCAGGAAGAATCAAGTGGTAAGGGAGAGAGAAAATCAGTAACTGTATGTAAGAATTAGCTCTATATCATTTTATACAGAATATCCTATACATGCATGTTATTTTTATATGGCAAGTAGTTTCATTGCACTGTAAAGAGTCAGGTTAAGAGCCAGATATTACCGAATTCATATATACAGCATCATGGTTTTCAAATTGTGCAGCAGTTTTATGTAAGACATATAGAGGCTTTAGGGATCTATTTGATGGGTATTTTACAGTCGGTCACAAATGGTTTTAATTAAAAGTAGACAACCTGTGACCCCTTAGGTCAGTGTTGGCAAATCTTTTTGGCACTCTCAGTGTACATACAAGCAATAAGTGATAAGGTTATGGGAACTATAGCTTTAGTAGTAAATAGATACTTGTTTCTGTCCTTTATGGCTTCGGGACCAAATTCTCAATGGTACAGAAAAATTGCAGATTGAAATGTATCATTATGATTATTGTCTCTCATCTGTTGAGCGTCATTAGTTTTTGAACAAGTTGTTGATTTGTGTATGACATGATTTGTTGGAACCATTTTATATTTTCATGTTATTTTCTGTAAGAGGTCAATTCTTAGATTCATAAAGAGAGAAGCAGTTATCAAAATAAATAGCAAGCAAAAGTGGTATACAAAGAAGAGAAAATTGAGAGGGAACAGAATTGTCTTACGTATTAATCCCATTTTAAGATGAGATGAGTAGATGAGAGTTGGTAAGTATTTAAATATGGTATAATTTGTTCCCATTTAGGGGAGAATGTGCGTTCACAGCTCTTGAAAGAGAAGCTTGTTGAATTGGAAATGGAAATTGAAAGATTCAGGACTGAAAATGCATCCCTATCAAAACTTAGAGAAGAGCATGAAATTGCCCTGGAAAATATAAGGTAATCTAAGTTCTGTCTCTACAGAATAAATGATCTAAATTATGTTTCTCCCTATAGTCTTTTCTTCCTTTATTCCAGCTCTATGCAAAGATTATTTAATTATGCTTCTTTTGTACAAGAGACTTTGGCTCCCCATTTATTCCGGATACATTAACAGGAAGGGCTGTTTTTTATTTGATGTCCTGGAACACTGTATGTCAAAATTCAGTCATGGTTTCCATATCTTGTCAGAGTATGTAACTTTTTCCAGATTTAAAAATAATATAATTAATATATGAATTTAATATTCAAATGTTATAAGGGCCTTTTCCAAAAAACAAAAAGTAATTGATCATACATTAGCACAGTATCCAATGATCAGCTAAGAATTTTTACTTTGAACAATTGTTGATTTAGCAGGGAGAATTACAAATATAAATTCTCTTTTGTTTATTTTTCCAGCCAACAATCTATGGACAGATTTTTGAAAATATCTCAGACCAATTATTATAAATTAATGAAGAGGATTTTCTTAAAATCTTTGAAGAGTTCAGCTTCAGTGCACATCCTTTTAAAAAAAATGGATTAGTGTTTCCAAGTTATATTGTGATATCTGATTTTTGTGTGATAAATATTTCATAATTTTTGTTTTATAAACTTTCAGGAAAGAAAAATCTGACTTTGAACACCATAAAACACAAGAGCTTGGTCAAATAGAAGAACTTAAAAAAGAAGAAGCAAGAAAATTGCAGAAAGAACGCAAAGTTTTTGAGAAGTATGCACAGGCAGCTAGAGCCATTCCAGATAGAAAAGAACGTGATGAAATTCAGGTATGAATGCAACATAAACGATCAATCTAATTGAGGGAAGTGAATAATGGATGCTTCAGCCTAACAACAGAAATTAAAGCATCAGATAAAGTTTGGGGGAGAATTGACATTTTTTCACAAGAGCAAATAACCAAAGAGCAAATGAACCACAGAGATTCATTTTTTTTAACACCATAGTGACCACAACACTGCATCAAGAGTTGAAAAGATTTCCCTCATTTCTCTGTTGTCACCTTTTTCCTGTGAAACGACTAGTGTGCTAGTGAAAAGAATAGGCAATGTGGTTTGCACTAGATTCAGTTATACTCCTATATATTCTAAAACTGTGAAGGTTTTAGGAGAAAACATATTTATTTATTTTCTTACCTTTATTTTTTTGTATAAATAACTCAAGGCGGCAAATACATCTAACACACTTTTCTCCTTTTACTTTCCCTACAACAAAAACCCAGAGAGGTGGGTTGGGCTGAGAAGAGTGACTGGCCCAAACTCATCTAGCTGGCTTTCATGGCTAAGGCAGGACTTGACCTCACAATCTCCTGCTTTCTAGCCTGGTACCTTAACCTCTAGACCAAACTGTCTCGTTCAATAAGCTTGGCTTATTGAATATCACTGCTATATGATATTAAACTGTTTCTTCTTAGCCTTTGGAAACAGAGTACATCCTACTTTAATTATGGCTAAAATCCCTGCACCCAATAATTATCACAATCATGGGTGGTTGTTGGATTTTCCTCACAGCCATGCTACTGTGCATTTCTCCAGTCCTTGAATCAACAGAGAAGCAGGTGGCATAACTTGTCCTGTACTGATAGCTGGCCTTTAATCTGCCTCAGTAATAAGGGCTGCAAGTAGTTCTGATAATGTTACTACAGAAGAATTTGAGGGCAGTAATTGGCCAGTTCTCTTATCTTCGTGTCTTCTCCTGGCCAGTGTCACTAACGGGCAGAAAAAAACCCACCAGCAGTTATATCAAACTCTGGTGGGAGAGGCTTAGTTTGTATGGATGTGTGCCTAAAAGGATGGCATGTTTCAAGTTGCCTAGGGGAAGAGTTGCTGGTATAGGGCCAGATTTCTATACCAGTTTTCTGAAAACCAGTCAGTATCAAAATATAGACCAGATGACAGCTTGCCTGGCCTATCCAGAGAGCTCTCATTTCATCCTGGATCTGTTGCCAGCAGAGCTGTTTGGACATCCGTTCGGGGTTCCTTTCACTTGGGCCAAAGGGGGAAATTGGCACTGACTTTCATCCAGCTCCCATTTCACAATGAAGGCCGGAAAGAAGCAGTAGCATTGGCAATGAGTTAGCCATCCCTCATGGAGATATTCCAGGGCACATGCGAAATGGTGTATTGTCCCACCCTCAGTAATAAAACAGTCCAGTTCAGCAAAAACAGTCATTTTATGTAGATGGAAAGAAACAATAAACATATTTTGGATGTTAAAGAATGGATTCTAGATATGTGTTACCATTTTTTGAAATGTTTATAGTCTAAAAATGAAAAGATGAAAAAATGTGTTTCTGTAGATTCTAGATTCCCTTGTTTGCAAAAGACGGTAAAAATCTACTAGGCATTACTTAGGGTAGAATCAATAGCATATCTCTGGTAAATTTATTTTTAGCCCTTTTTTTCAAAACAGGTGTATTGATCTTGAAAAAAAAATCCTTAAACCCATTTAATACCAGAAAACTGGCATGCCTACGAATATTAAGGAGGGCATATAAATAGTACTTTGTGAAGACATGATACAGATAGATACCCTGCAGAAACCAGTGTCCTGTCTCTTCTGCATCACAAATTAAATGACCATGGCAGGCAGTACATGGTGACGGAGCAGAGGAGCTCTATTCACAGCAGCTGGCTAACAGGAAGTTGGTAAATGCCACTCCCTGGTTGTCTTATGAGAGACAGCAACTGAAGCATTATAAAATTGTTTCTACACCAGCTCTTGCCTTGGGAGATGGAAGACAGTGGTTTTAGCATGAAAGAGCAAAGTAAAAATCACCACTTTTTACAGATTGCTTCAGTTGTTGCTTATAGAAGTGATTGTTATCTCTTGCAAAGTTATGCTTTCCAGCTAATTCCCCAGTTGAAGTGCTCTTCGAGTCCAATAGGCCTTGCTGTGAATGCCTCCCAATATATCCTTTCTGCAATTTTATCTCTTCATTCTCACAATCTGTGGAGGGGGGAATTATGTGTTAAAAGTGAGGAACACAGGTTAATGAAAAGTGAGCACAAAAGTATAAAAATGAGTCTTGGGGAAACGTACATTCGTTGTATCTGAAGTGAATAAATGTAATTCTAATATTGTTTTGATTTTCTGCTCATCTGTCTTTTTTCTTAAGTCTTTGAAGCAACAAATAGCAACGTTGCAGGAAGATGTAAAAAAGAGAGAAACAAAATGGTCAGCAACTCATACTCGTCTGAGGGATCAGATTGAAGCCTTAACAAAGGACAATACACAACTGAGAGAAGAAATCAAAATTATGGAAAGATTCCGTTTGGAGGCCTGGAAGAGAAAAGAAGCCCCCACAAAGAAAAAGAAAAATAGTAATTCTGGTTACTCAGACAAGCAAGAATCTACAGTGAGTTTCTTCTTTTTTGGGGAAAAAAGATGTTTTCAGAAAACATGGCATGCAATGTTTTCCAGACCTGACAGAATTTATTTGGCATTCCACTGCATGTATCAGATTACAGAAAAAACAGTATTCAGAGCTACTTGGCATTATATTTTCCATTTTCTAAAAAACAATGGCTTCAGCATATTCCCAACTCTTGAGTTTGAAGAGCTAGGTCCATTGATACATATACAGCTTTCCTTCATAGGAACAGGTGAAATTGAGAATAAACGCTTACCTAAATGGGTGACAAATATTTTACATTTCAACACATGGTTTTTCCAGACAGCTGTTTCTTTAAAAGCATCTGTTTTGGTCTCTTTGTTCTGAAAACTTTATTGCATTTGAGTATGTTTCACTATTCAAGCAATCCTGAGTAAAATACAGCGGTACCTTTGTACTCAACTTTGAAACTCCATCTATTTAGTACTCATTTTGATATGAAAATTTTGTCCTGTATTGTTTGTTTGGTACTCAATGCACAAGCTAGAACGTGTAGGTATTGGTTGCCTTGTCATTCACAGCATTATTCCTTATAGGAAAAATTTGATCAGTACTCATTGTTTTTGGTATTCATCACATCTCCCAGAACCAATTAACAGAGACCCAAGGTACTACTGTATATTGGTAAATTAGGATATCTGAGGGATTGCCTCAGTAATTTCTGTCTGTCCAGTAAGATAAGCAGAGTGGAGATCCCATTGATTGATTAAATAATGCCACCAATGGGACTCCAGTAGTGTGTCATCTCTTATACATTACCCATCTTCTGTAATAGCACTTTGCTAGAGATTTGCAGGCTCTCATCCTATAAAGGTACCACAAATCTTTAAAAATAATGGCTTTGCTTCCAGGATATTTGTTCAGCCACTAGTGATCTCTATTGCGACGCATTGCCAGGTATTGGGAGATTTTTTAAAAATCCAATGTTGTTTCCGTTATAGTACGATATAAACTGCCGTTCAGTATTCTGTGTAAACAGCTGGAAATATTAGCAATCTTGGTGATCACCTTGACCTTGGAGAAGTATGCA
>JANHFK010006079.1:60147-71061 GCA_036250565.1 Sibynophis collaris
ACACTGTCAAATGTTTTGGTAAAATTAACATCTCCACATTTCTGATAGCAAAGTTACTGAAAATAAGGCCAATGTGCACATTTTCAGCTTGTATTAATCAGTAGTGGTGTGAATCACTGAAAGAAAAAAATTGCAACCAAGTGTAAAGAACTCTAAATTCCAAACCATATTATTAGATCACATCATCCCAATACAGTTTTTAAAATAAAGAAGCAAGTATTTGAATTGGAATGAAAAGATGTAAGGAAAATTTATTTTAAGATTAATCAATCTTAAACTTAAAAAAACAGAACAACCTGGAATAGTTGAAACTATTGGCCAAAATTTTGGAAGCTTACTATAGGGACGGGTGTCAAATTATTTGCCAATGATATATTGCCAACTGTATTTGGTAGCCTGTAGTATAACAGCTTCTAAGAGATGATATAGTGGAACTGATCTGTGTTAAGGACATAATTGGAAATTACTGGAACAGTAGCCAAAGACTTCATAAAAATATAGGTCAAATTTGCTAATAGTAATAATTTAAAAAAATCTTGTAACAGTGATAGTACGGAAATGATTTATGGAAAATGGTTTTATTGACATCTACAAAACCATTGTCATGGCTGCATCTCACCTATTCATGACTGACAGCCTATCATTAGCGGCGGGGGTCAAGTAATGATATGCAGAGTTGGGAACGAATCACATGTTTCCTGAACAATATTCAAGCACCTGATTGGACATTTGCAGAAAACCCAGGAGATGGGGGGAGGGGGGGGGGAGACTTTGTGTTGTTTGCACAGGAATACCTCAGATTCAGCGTATGCTACTTCTGTAACTATTTAAGCTTCAGTAAAGTATACTCTTGGCAAAACAAATGACCAGGAGTCTTTCTTTGCTAGATGGCTAAGAGGAATAGTTGACAATCATTCTGTGGTTGGACAATTTACATTCGTAGTCTAAAAACCTTAACATCTATAGACTTTAATTCCCAGAATTCTTACCCAGCATTTGAAGCAATAGTTTTTTGCTCTTGGGTCAGGAAGTTCCATGCTCAAGGCAGTTGAAATAATTTTCCCTATCCCTACTTATTAAATAAAATATAAACTAATGTAAAGACATTTTGATGCAAATCCAACTATTTTTATTTAAACAACTATTAGTACTTGAACAACATAACAAAAAACTCACACTTCTGTGTAGAATCCCCAGAATTTACAAAAAACTAACTCTTAAGACAATTTTAATACAAAATCAGTTCAATTTTTTTTTAATCAAGGTAGTTCACATCTGAAATAAAAAAAAAAAGAACACGTATCAATACCTGGGAATGAAAAAACAGATACCCACAAACTTTCAAGCAACTAACTTCTACATAGTATTGCTATTGAGTCCTTATCTTACTGCATTAATGATTGTAAAAAAAGGAGAACATTAGAATAATGCAGTTATTATTCACACACACCTATAAAAGCCTTGGTCCTTTTACTGTTTATTTTTTAATTGTTTTCTTTTTCGGTGCCTTTATTTTCCACCTTGGGGGCTACAATTCGGATAAAGGTCTTAGCACCTTCAGTTTAAATCCACCTCTATATGGCTGATTTTATAACTGAGTTAAAAAAAATGAAAGTTGCAATTTTATTTTATTTATTCCTAGAAATATTAGGGTTTACACAGTTTAAAAACATTTTCTACAAGAATTCCAGTTTTAAAAAAATGACTAATCAAAATTAGTGGAATCCATTCATAAAATTTTCATGTTCTAATTTTTTGCAAATTTTCAGCAAGATCAATAGGCTTTTTTTTAATGCTGGTAAAGACAGATAGTAACCAATACTGCTTGCTTACCTATCATTGTGTCAGTTCTGCAAATCCCAATTCCACAAGCTTCATATGAAATAGACGTCCTTCTTCATATAAAAATATAATGTGCTCTGGTGAATGTGTCTTAGAAACAAGGTTTTTTAAAAGAGACAACAAATATAGTTTCAGAAGCAATATCAATATTTCCAATATAAGTACAATATAAGCAAGAAATCCCATTTCCCCCCATCATCTAAATCTTGCTTGCAGCTACACGCTTTTGCACATGTCTTCTTGAAGAATTTGGGAAGAATGGTTTTTTCTCCCTAGTGGCAGAGCAATAAACATCTAGGTACCAAGTCTGGAAAATTGTAATGGCAGTTCAAGCCCTTTTGTGCTTCACCACAATGCAGACATAGGAAACAGCAAACAATTAGAAAATAATGGATTTTGACTACCATACTATGAATTCAAAACACTTATGCCACCTTTCACAAAGATGAAAAAGAAACATTTGAGGCTTTGAGTACAAATCCTACTTATAAAGAAGTTTGACAGGTCCTGGCTTTTAATTTCTTCCTTGATTTTATTTCTTCCAAGCAGCTTCAATGGAGAAGGAATATACAGTTCCCAGATGAAAGTGAGATAAATTGAGATGGATTTTTAAAAAAAGGCTTACCACTGAAGAGGCACTGAGATTTTTGCCTTCAAAGCAGTTCATTGCAGCCCACAATGCATCCAGGCTCCATTCTGGACAATAAGGGATTTTCTCTGTTGTGGAATCATGTAAAGTAGGTTTAAATCCAGCCAGTAACACTCTGAATGCTTGAGCAGGATATTGCATGAACTTACGCGGAATCTGACGCAACCTGGAACACAGTTTGCAAGTCAAACTATACAAGCTGATAACTTATGATCATCTTAGTTAAATCTAAAACAGGAACACTTATTGTAGCATAGTATTTCTAGTTATTGAATTATCAATCTTGATAAAGCGATTTGAAAAAAGAACATCTTTACCTGCTTATGGGCAATGTTTTAGTCGACCCATAGTCAACAAATTCCACAAGAACTGAAACAGGATTGAACTCAAGAATAGAAATGAGTTTTGCTCGATACAACAGACCATCACTATATTCTGCGAGGCAGGGCATGTCTACAAGGAAAGCATGCCATTCAGTTAGCTGGAAAGTCTTTGCACTGGTTATCCTGATGAGAGCAGGAGAAAGATGAAATGACAGGTAACTCGATAGCATGAAATTACAGGTAGTCCTCGAGTTACAACCATAATTGAGCCCAAAATTTGTGTTGCTAATCGTTAAGTGAGTTTGTCCCATTTTACAACTTTTCTTGCCACACTTGTTAAATGAATCGTTGCATTTGTAAAGTTAGTAATATGGTTGTTAAATGAATCTAGATTCCCCATTCTGACTTTGCTTGTCAGAAGGTCACAAAAGCTCATTCACATGATTCCGGGACATTAACTGTCATAAATATATGAATCACTTGCCAAGCATCTGAATTTTGATCATGTGACCATGGAGGATGCTGCAATGATCATAAGTGTGGAAAAAACGGTCATAAGTCACTTTTTTTCACTGCTGTTGTAACTCTGAACAGTCAATGAAGAACTGTTGTAACTTGAGGACTACCTGTATTCAACTGAGGCCCAGGTTTGGTGATTCAGCAATTGATCAATTACTACTATTTTAAAACAAAATGAATGTACGGGAAAAAAATGAAGCCTTTCTGGACTCAGCTTCTCCAGCAAATGTTTACTACACATACTCTCTGAGCGAAAAAATTGATGCAGAGAACTGGGAGAGAAGACAGAGGGGTGAATGAATGCTTACTGGAGCTTGTTGGGGTTTAGCACTGAGCAATCCAAGAGTCAGAGATATTGGAATGCTCAGGGTCACATCACAGGTCCAAAAAGTAAACAATAAAGGCAGTGAGGTGCTTCTGCTTTGGCTATGGTGGCTAGGTGCAAAAGGCGACAGGTCAGGAGAAAAGGCAGCTGGGAGAACTAATGCTTGCAGGTGCTTCCTGGGGTGGCTGAATCTTCCCAGGGCATGGAATGCAACCCCAGAGCCATGCAGTTCTGGAAGTGTTTGCCATCCCATAAGGCAGGATGCGAGGTGGACAACAGGGAGCAAGAGATAGGCAGGAAGGGGAAGTTGACGTGCCCTTGTAGCAAGCTGCCAAGTCCTTGAATTTTAAATCCCACAACTGCAGGGGCACAGCAATGGCCATAACTTTGAGCACAGCCCATAAATCCGTATTTTCAGCACCACTGTAACTTCAAATGGTCACTGAATGAATGGTTGTAAATCCAGATCTACTCGTAGTCCAAACAAGAAGTGACTAAAGCACAAGTGACAAGTGAGAAAAATCCAGGAATGGGCCCAAGTGGCACACACAAACAACCTTTCCAAAGGTCCTCTTAGCCATGGATGCAACGTACTCTTAGTGGTAATATCAGTCAATTTGGCTGGTTCTGAAAGGAAACTGGACAATTTCATAAAGAACCGTATCAATGGATATTTGTATTACATGACTGTTTACTAACTCCTGAATCCCAGGCGCACCAAGCCTTAAGTACTGATTTGCTGGGAAGTGACAGTAGAGGAGATTGTGAGTTTCCCTAATGTGAGTTTCTCCATTTGGCATGCCTCCATGTGGGCAAGGTGGGCTTATGGCCTAATTCAGCAAGATTCTCCTTCTATTTTTAAATCTGGAAGAGGTTCCTTGGAAAGGAGCTCATGCAAACTAGGACACGTGATTCTCAGGCTTCTAAGCAAATAGGAGTTAGCCACCTTGAATTCAACTGAAAATATTCAAAGCAGGCTATTACATATTTATTTTCTTAGGTTCTACGTACTACACCTTTTTGAACATCAGTTAGATGTGGAAGAGTCTCTATGTTCTGATTATACTGAGCCAAGGCTTTCTCTAGAGTGTCAGAATCCAAGCTGTCCTCCATATCTTTCTGTTGACTGGTGCTGTTTGAGTTAACAATGGAAATATACACCTGGGGTAGAGGAAAATATCTGTATCAAAAGACTGTAAAATTAGAAATATGTTTGTTCATGTAAAAGCAAAGAGTGTTAGATATAGTAATATATTGAGAGATAACCTTCCTGATTTTAACCAAAGAAAGGGGAGCAGTTTGACAAATAAGCCAAAAAGTAAATACTAAAACCTAGTACAATGTCAACACAGTGTATATATTTTTTTAAAACAAAATCAGTAGCCAGCGAAAAAGGAATTTCTGAAGGGAATGGCCTTCCTTCTCTGGAAGGCTCTATTTTGAAAACCAAATCAATCACACCCATAATTTGGGTTATGTATTTATGAATTAAATTCCTAGCAATCAACTTCATTAAGAGCAAAATGCTCATTTTTCCTTACCAAGTTATTAGCAGGGAAGAGATCAGGTTACTACAATTTCCATTACTGCATTACTTTTATTTTATAAATCAGTGTATTTTTTCATTTGTTGAGGGTGGAGATATGTTCAGTTTCTTTCTAATAATGCTTCTCTAGCTGCTCATTTTCCAGACCATTAAGGAATGTACAGGTGTCTGTTAACATTTTCCTAACTGCATCCTAATTTTTTATAAGGCTGTGAACCTATTATGCTGCACGCCAACTGCTACTGAATTAGCAGAAAGTTAATAACACAACATTGGCTGCTATATGTAAATATGCATATAGTTATTTACATCTGCCACTCTTAGTTGGGCGAAACCAGTAGTAGGTTCCTACTGGTTCTGTCTGGTTCTTAGAACTGGTAGTCAATGCGGTTGGAGGCTCTGTCCACCCGCCCAGACGTCGTCACAGACACTCTGCGCATGCACAGAAGAGCCATGCTCGAGCGAAGCAAGCTCACACTCATCAACTTGAGTCGATGAAACTCGAACTGCCGGCAGTCAGCAGAAGTAGCCTGCAGTACTGCATTCTAACCACTGTGCCATTAATAATTTTCAAATGTCATCATTAAGTGGATTAAGTAGATGAGGAAAACTCTCTGAATCATGACTGCATTTCAGAAATATTTCCTTACCTAAACAGAGAAACAGAATGACCATGGGCAGGCAAAAAGTAGTGGGAGTGCAAGTAGCTTCTGATTTCCTGGCAGCTTCCCCACTGAGCAGCCATAACTTCCCCAAATTTCATTCCCTTGGGAGACCAATGGGTACCGGATTTTGGACGCATTTTGTAAGTAACTTGAGGTAAATTGGTTCAAAATTGTTGCCTTATGATGCCAGAGACTTTTAGTACTATATAAATCGATACACAAAATTCTCATCTAAAATACAAAATTATTTCTTCACATGAGGTAAGTTGTTCTATGTAGCTCAATTAATAGCATTAATACAAACAAAATACTTAAATCAATTTTTGTGATCGGAGATGAACAAAGCAGACTTGTTAATGATGCTGTTTGTTCAGCATTTTTAATTAAGATACCTCATTCGGTGACACAATGTGTGTTACTTTCACTGGAAAGTGTTCTCCAAGGATAGGCAATGATGGAGAAGTATACGGTGGCAAAAGAGGAGTCTTTAGTTCAATCTTCAGTAATCCCTAAAATAAGAAAATTATTAGAACACAATTTGCAAAACAACCCTAGAGAACGCCAAGGAGTGCTTCTGAAGGCACTGGGAACAACCTGTCCTGGAGACTATTTTGTACAGATTCCCTACACACATTCACATATTATTTAGAGAGCAGCAAATTTTTCAGCTGTTTTAAATATTGAGAAATACAGAGTTTTGAAATGTAGTTAATTGGAGGACTATTGCTACTTGAACATATAAACATTCCTGGACCACTACAGAGAAAGAAATCCAAGGCAATTTCCAAGGCAATTCCATTTTACAAAGCACAAAGCTATTATCCATCTTAAGACTGGAAACAAACTTTAATAAATAATATGCTATTGTCTAGGCAGGATAACAGTAGGAAGCTAATACCGTTTATTTAAGGTATTAAATACTCTTAATGTCAGGGTTCCAAGTAACACCCACAACCAATGAAGACTCCAATGAACCAATGAAGGCTGACACTTACATTGATTTACTGTTAAACCTTACCTCATAACCAATTTCACAATTTTCCTCCAAGGTTTCATTACTGCATTCCGACCTTGAGTCCTAGAAAATATAAAAAATCCAATCTTAATAAGAGTATTAATTTTGCAGACTCACATTTAGGAAGCTATTTAATATACACAAAACAGCAAAAATGTTATTCAGCTAGAAAATATAGGACTACCTATACTACAAAATAGCCAGAAACTTTATATGAAAGAGTTTTGTGGCCTTTTATGGGGATGGTAAAATACCTTTTAACATTTGAACAACATCGTGAAGATTCTATAAAATTGGAGGCATCAAGTAGCAAAAAGAGAATCAGATTGTACCATGGCTTTATCTTATGCCACATGGTTAAAAAAGCTCAAATTTTGAATCTGCCCAGTCACCAGCATGTCTTGCAGTTATAAAATGAAAGGATCAGCTACAGCAACAGCAGCTGGAGTGACATACTGGCTAGGAGTTCAAAAAGTTTAAAGGTGACTTAATTACTGCAGAAAGGATGCACTGAGAAGCCAAGAACATGAATTTTTAGTACCACTTTATAAACCCTTAGTAAGACCATACATGCAATACTGCAACCAATTTTGGTCACCATACCACAAAAAAGATGTTGAGACTTTGGAAAACTCCAGAGAAGACCAACTAAGACAATCAAAGGCCTGGAGACTAAAACATATGAAGAATGGCTGCAGGATCTGGGTTGGGCTAGTCTAAAGAAAAGAAGAATTGGGGTGACATGATAGCAGTATTCTAGTATCTGAAGGGCTGCCACAAAGAAGAGGGGGTCAAATTATTCTCCAAAGTACCAGAGGGCAGGACAAGAAACAATATTTGGAAACTAATCCAGAAGCAACTAATCCAGAAACAACCTGGAATTAAGGAAAAACTTCCTAACAGTGAGGACAATTAACCAGTGGAACAGCTTGCCTTCAGAAATTGCCTTCAGAAACCTCCATTACTGGAGGTTTTTAAGAAAAAACTACTAGTCACTTATCTGAAATGATATAGGTTCTCCTGTCTGAGTAGGAGGCGGACTAGAAGACCTCCAAGATTCCTTCCAGCTCTATTCTATTCGTATTCTAATCCTGTCCTATCCTATCCTATCCTATGTACAGATTACAGAGTCCAAACCCCAAACTGCATACTAAATGGTATAAGCAATCCAAACTATTATCAAGATAGGGATAAAATCTGAAGACACAGCCAAATAAATAAATAAAGTCAGCCACAGACTGCTGAATTTTCAAAAGAAAAGGGCCATTTACTCTGTAGTAACACAGAGCTGAATTCCTAGAGGATTCTAAAGCAAATTTACAGAAAATAAATTAGTCACAGCATAGCCAGTTCATTAGGCACAAGGTTTGTGGTTCCAAAGAGAATACTTAACCTTAACATTCAAAAATTGTACAAGGGAACCAATGTCTGGCCCTGCACAGATGATCTATATTTACCTCAGAAATATATGGCTGGTGCAATTATATTGTGATGGTGTTTGATAACTATTCTGGTACTAAAATAGGTAAGAGGAAATACTTTCACAGGCAAAGTGAAAAGCTACTATCCTGAGACAAATTAGAAAATTGTTAGGGTAGAAAAATAAATTGATTGAAAAACAAAATGCGTATATACCCAAATTTCAGATACACTGTATCAATGTGATAAAAAAATTGGTATTATGGGGATTATGGCAATTTAGCCAGTAATACACAGAAGCCATACTCATGAATTCAATGCCTTTTTTAACATTGTGCTTCTTGCTTTCAATAAATGTATTTATATTTGGGTGACAATTTTGCAAATACAGTAGAACCTGTGGTCACAACCGTAATTGATTCCATAACTTTGGTTGCAACCCGATTTGGTCGTGACCCAAACCTAATTTTGGAAATTTGGCAGTTACAAAAAAATGGCACGGAAGGGGAAAACAAATGCAGAAAAAGAAGTGAATTTTTGGGTTGGAACCCGATTTGTTTGTGGTCAGAAGCGTTCATGGCAAGAGGTTCTATTGTACTAGTTAGCAACCATGAGAGTAATATCGAAAAGGATTTAAATGGAAATATTTTTATTTTAAGATGTTTATCAGCAAATAAGATTTAAACTAGAAATGCACAACCTGAGATCTAAGGCTGCTAAAAGCAAAATCACAGTGGTTGCACAGCACAACTTTAACAGCTCCCAAGTGAGGAAGTTCATTTAGTTGTGAGACAGTGCATAGCGAAAGTACAAAAGAGGAATTACACTGAATTTGATGGGGAACAATCACTGATTCAATGTAACAGCATAATAAGATTCTTGAAACTGGTACGGTCTGTGTTATGGGTTGTTCCTCAATTTACAACTCGGTCCCAGAACAAAACTGACAATAGCGAACATTTTTATCTTTTTGTCTCCAAATTCTTTACCAAGAATTTGTCTAGAAACTCCGAAGTCCTTGTCAAGAAAGAATAAATGCTAAACTGGGGGGAAAATGTCTATGCACTAGTTCTGCAATTTGAGCTCCAGATTACATCTAGGAATGCTGTTTAGAACTGGTGATATAAGAGGAAGTACGGTAGTTGTGATAACTCTCTTACTACAGTAATTTATTTATTTATTTATTTAAATTTATACCCCGCGCCTTCTCCCTTGCGGGACTCAGGGCGGCTTACAGACAGATATTTAAAACAATTTAAAACAGTACAAAATATATAAATTAAAAGCATTTAAAAACTTATTAAACTAAATTCGTCCGTATTTAACTTAATTTAAAACTTTAGAATTTTAATAAAAACATTTCCCAGTTAAAACTGAATTATTCCCTTTAAAACAATTGATATAATCTATAAGCAAGGATCGAAAGGAAGCACGAAAGATTTGTAACCAACCGACACACTGTATGTATTGGAAGATGGTTTCACGTTTGTTTGTGTTTAAAAAATTTTAAAAATTACTTTAAATAAAAAAGAATTCTTTTGCTTTTGTTTTGAGGGGGTGACCAAGGTCAAGGATTTTCTGAATTTTGGACAGGTCCGAGGCCAAAGGATTCGTGATGGCTGTTCTGAGCTCAGCTTCTATTCGCACTTTCTCCCTACAGCCACCGACAAAAATAGAAACACTCCATATCCAAGCACTAATGACATGTACAAGGCAGTTCAACTTCCAAACCAGCCGTGTTTCTTCAATCGTCACCATTTTGCCAAGGGTCAGAGCGGGCATCAGGTGCCCAGAGAATCGATTCGTTTGGATCCAGAGACAATGAATAAAGGGATTTTAAGCTTTCTTTATTAGCTTGAAAGCCTGCAGAGATAAAAGCGTAACATCAAAAGAAGATACCCAAAATTCTTGCAAGCTGCCAGGAGCTCTTTCATGGAACGGGTTTCCTCCAGAAGTTGTAAGTGCTTTGTCACTGGAGGTTTTTAAGAAGAGATTGGACAACCATTTGCCTGGAAGGATGTCCTGCTTGAGCAGTGGGTTGGACTAGAAGACCTCCAAGGTCCCTTCTAATTCTGTTATTTCCTGACGGTGAGAACAATTAATCAGCAGAATGGCTTGTCTCCAGAAGTTGTAGGTGCTCCAACACTGGAGATTGTTTTGATTTGTTTTTGTTTTTTCATGTTTTATTAATTTTATTGATATTCAATCCAGTTTTCATCAAACAGTGTTTGGTCCGGGTACAGTAACATTTCATCAGTCATAATTTTCATTTTCGTTATAGCATTCATCACAATAATAGCAGTAGTAGAATAATGTAGTAATATAATCACAGTGATATTTAACATCCTCTTGGGATGACCCTTAGTTAATGTGGGTAGGAAGCTGATGGGGTTTTTAAGATTTTTAAGGGTTGCAAGGGTTTTTAATTGGGGTTTTAATCATTTTAAATGTTTTAAATTTTTTAGAACAGACGATTTGCTTAATTATTTTAAAATATTTTAAAATTTATATTTATTTATTTGTTTATTGTAATGCTGTTTTAATTATGTCTGTTCACCGCCCTGAGTCCCGGAAGGGAGAAGGGCGGTATATAAATTCAAATAAACTCTAA
>JANHFK010006081.1:10168-23580 GCA_036250565.1 Sibynophis collaris
TTGTAATGAATGTTTTTTAAACTGACTGTAAACCGCCCTGAGTCCTGCAAAGGAGAAGGGCGGTATACAAATTAAATTAAATTAAATAAATAAAAATCCCATCGGTCGGCAAAGGCCACTAAGCGACCCCAGATGGGGTGATGAATGTCAGGATAGTCATCGAGATCTGCAGGAAGGATGGGAACGGCCCCCACGAAAGGATCCTCGCGGCGAGTAATGGTTATATTGCCGGGACTGATGGTCTTGCGCTCGGTTGTGGCGAGAAAGGTACGGCCTGGTGGGACGAAAATACTCACCCGCTGGTTCAGATCCCCAACCGGCGAAGGGATGAAAAAAGATGCACGGGAATCTGATTTTCTGGAAACGTGCGGCAGGATTTTCCGTTTGTCCCATGTCTCGATGAGAAGAGACTCGATGGACTCCCCAAACAGGTGTGCAGGAACATATGGTGCCGAAGCCAGGCGCCATTTGCTTTTAGCATCCGCCTGCCACTGGCGGAGCTAAAGCAAGCGGCATGCCGATGTCGTTGCGCCGATGGACTTGGCTACAAAACGGGATGTATTGAGGGTGGCATCCGCCGAAAACTCTAAAGCAGCTACAATCTTGTTGAGGTCATGGTGTGTTCTGGAATCTGATGGTGGCAAGCGGTCTTGCAGTTGTTTCATCCATAGGATCGCTGCTCAATTGAAAAAGGTCGCCGAAATGGCAGATCGCACCACCCAGGCCGCTGAGTTGTGGGAATGGACCAGGGCCTGTTCCGCTCTTCTATCCTCTGGTTTCAATGACTCCCCAGGAGGGCCTGTAAGGATAGAATGAGAGGAAAGGGCGACTACGGGGGAATCCACTGGGGGATGGTTGAGGATGTTTGCCAAATCTTGGGCGACATTGAAGAAATGACGTTCCAGAAAGGAAGCAAGAAGCCCTGAGGCAGGGTTGAGCCATTGGCGTTGAATAAGATCCATGAACATCTTAGGAGCAGGGATCTCCTCAGCTTCAATCGTGGGAATAGAGAAGAGAGCCCCCGAGGGATCAGGAGCCACATTGGGGAAGGAAGAAGGAAGGCCAAGGCCCGTAGTGACCTTAGCCTTATGGAGCAACGATTTAAACATATGAGGCTTGAAGAGACCAACAAAGGATGGTTGATCAGGGGGAAGATCTTCATCTTCTGATAATTCAGAATCCCTAAGGGAATCCATTTCTTCTACCTCGCTCAGGGATCCCTGGCTAGAATGGTTGGAAGCTGAATCAGCGCCCTGATGGATGAGTGAGGCATGCAGGTCAGCAGGAAGGTCCCTGCATTGTTCAAGGATCTGTGTCTTAGGTGTAGAAGATTGCTGTAGGCCAGCAGCAATTCCCTGGCGGATAGCATTGGAAATCAAGGAAGACACCTGAGCGGAAAGCTGCAAGCCAGAAGGTGATCCAGGTGGAATGGCTTGCTAAGGTTGAGAATGTGAATACAGCTGTTGAGATCCATGGCCCTGTAGTGTTAATTCCCTATGCCCTTGAGGTGATAAATCAGGTAAGGGCCCAAAGAGCCTGGCACTGTGGTCCTGCATATCATGGGCCTGTGTCAGGTTACCATCTGGTGAGAGTGACATGGAGTGATCTGGTACAAACCCAGGGTGACCAATGGCCTGTGTATGGACTGGTGAGAAAGGTTGAAGAGACTGCTCAGGTAAAGAGCCTGGGGAGGAAACGGTTGCTGATTTTACAGCCTTCTGTATGGCCTTCTGTATGGCCTTGTGCCGTTTACTGGCAATTTTGTCCTCCAGTTTTGAGGCCTGCTTGATGACTTTAGCCCTGGAGGGTTTGTGCCACCCAGATGAATGAGCACCCAAAGGCCCTGGTTGAATTCCCCCCCCCATGGGGTAAAATAGATGGTTGATAAATCGATGTTGGGGCCTGGTCTGAGGAAATTGCCTCCATATGGCCAGACAAAATGGCGGATTGAGGCCTACTGTGAAGGCCAGGGCCTAACCTCGTGGTGCGAGGCCAGAGTGACAAAATAATCAAGGCTTGAAGCCGCGAAAGTCACCTGCAGTAAAAAATGGCTGAATCCGTCCTCAAAGGGCCCCACCAATCGAGCCCAGGCCACGATGAAATAAATGGAAAGGTCTTACCGCTTTCGATGCATCTCGGAGGAGGGCACGCTCCGGCGCAGCTTAAATTTGCAGTCGCTGAAGAGCAAGGCTGCAAACTGCAAACAGCCGCTTCGTCGCTGCTTCGGGTACCGAAATGAAGAAAGGGAGGATGCGACCTGTGAGTGATGGTTGCCCGTCCTCCAGGAACAGATCCCCGTTCCGTCTGCCAGCCGGCAGAACGAGCCACTGATGTTGGCCTTCAGCAGACTAGGGCCCGATGGCCTGCCGTGCTGGTAAATATGCCCCACTGGGCCTTCAGCTGGTAGAGGCAGTCACGCCCACTGCGCTGGAAGAGAGGCCCAAAGCTGTTGGAATGAGCCTCTGGAGAATCGCTGCAATCGGCCTTCAGCGAGGCTAGGCTGAAAGCCCTTCAAGCTGGAAATGCTGGTAATAATCAATAACAACAGTAGAGCAAGGCAGTTCACGTCTGTCCTAAACGACCGAGTCTAAAAAGCTGAAGGGCTGAAGGAGGAGGTGGAGCTTATAATCTGCAGACTCGGTCCTATCAGAAGACAGAGGGAGTTAACCCATGTCTGGCTGCTGGTCCCACCTAGCTGGAAAATAGAATAGTAACGGCTTGACTTTCCTGACTTGAATTAGCTAATAGGACCATGAAATACTGGACAACCTACTTAGTTTCTACAATACTAATTGGGATTTATTTTTTTATCAAATTCATTTGCCACCCATCTTGTGATTAGGTGACTCTGAGTGAGGTGCAGACAATTCTGAACAGAACGCTCTGTCCATAATCAAATATGTTCTAACTTTATTATATTGAACACTTACTTGGAAATGTATTCTTGTCAGTAACATTCACACACCATCTTTACCTACAGGAAAAAAATTACAAAACACTAGTTAGCTATTAAAATTAAAATAGTTTATCAGATTTATTAGAAAAGCATATGAATATATATTTTATTATGCAAAGCAAGATCCTCTTTTTTAGGATATTGATCCTATAAAGATTGCACTGCTTTTGGACACAATTCAAATTGTTTGCAACAACTTTTAAAATCCTAAAGCTATGTGGGAGTACTTGAGAGGTGCCACATGGGCTTGGAAAGGTGTGTGGGTATCTGCCACAGAGGTATTTATTTTTTTATTATTTTGTAACTATTTTAATTGTTGATTATTCATCATCTAGAGCTACCTGTTTGAGATGGGTAGCTATAGAAATTTCTAAATAAATGGATGTCATTTATGTCTAAATAAATAAATAAATTACTCAGAAAAATGCCTTCAGCATATTGGTCTACTAAAGAGTAATTATCTGCTCAGAAACAGATTATTATTCCTAATTAGCACAGTTTCTGCAATCAGCTCCAGTCAGCACAGGAGGCATGCTGGTAGAGGCAAAGATCTTCTATAATAACAGCTTTTGTCTGAAAACAGACACAAACCAAACAACTTCTGAACCAGCATGTTTTGTCAATGTGTGGCTTGATTTCTCTGAAACTGATTTTTTTCTAGACTTCGTAAGATTTAGTTTCTCAGCTTTCTAAATCATTGCTGCAATACTGAATTGTTTGCTCGACTTCTAAAACAAATCTTGTCAACATCATTGCCATTCATTTATATCAGCTTCTGTATCAATGCAGGCTCCAAGACATATAATTAGGCAACAAATAGCAGAATGAGCTAGACTATCAGAAACTCCACAGGTGCTTTGTCCAGAAGGCCATGAGAGGACCTTGAAGTTGCTACGCATTTGGGTAATTACAGATGTCTCACATTTCATGAGTTCCAGAGGGAAGCTGCAATTATGAGCAAAGAGCTTCATCAAATCATCTGTACCCGTTTACTCCCTTGTGCAGAGATTACAGAAGATGACCTTGATGGAAATATGCAAGAACTGTTTTAACCAAGACGAAGGAGAGTGAAACATTGTCTAAGCCCTGGGAAATAAGATATTATTCAGAAGAAACCTAGACAGTTGTCTCAATAATTAATTGGAATTTAAGGGGAAAGGGTATACAGCATAACTATATTTGCAAAATTCTGTTATTATAGCCAATTTCAATAAAAGTATTTCTAGTGCCATGGTGGCACAGAGATTAGAATATAGTATTGCAATCTAACTCACTGCTCACTGCCAGGAGCAGTTCGATTCTGACTGGTTCAAGGTTGACTTAGCTTTCTATCCTTTCAAGGTCTGTAAAATGAGGACCCAGATTGTTGGGGGAAATATGCTGACACTGTAAACCTCTCCAGAGAGTCCTGTAAAGGACTGTGGAGTATTATATAAAGTTAGTGCTATTGCTATTGCTATTGCTAGTGTTGCTGAGGAATTTCCTAGTCTGGTCTACCTATTTATGTATTGCAAAATTAATTTTGAGATACTGTATATCTGCCTATGTTTTAAATAATATTACAACAGAATCCATTGTAACATTCCTTATTTTTAAAAAAACTATAAAACATTATAAAACTATATAGCCCAGAGTTACTTTTGGTGATATGGACGGCTATATAAATTTGATTAATAAATAAATAAAAACAAATAAACAGTTCAGAGATAACACATTCTTGAACTCCTTTTTTATTCTTTTGTAATATAAGTAATATTCAGAAACTACTGGTACAGTTGTGGAATTATTTTAAATATTATTACATAATATTTAAAATGTTATTAAATCTTACTAATGTAAATAATTGTGTGTTTATTCACATACCTCACAATACAGTATTTAACATGAAAAGGAATAAAATGCAAACATCCTTACATATTATGCATTTGTATTTTGCTTAAAATCCAAGCACACTGGGCTATGGTTGATGAGTGACCTTGAGGCAGCTCTCAGAAGGTAGTTGCCATAGCAACATTATCACAAAAGTGGCTCATCCTTTGCAACATACACCAACCTGGTGCATCATATGTTGCTAGATATAATACAACTATTCTGTAGTATTGCTGAAACTGTAATGTGCATTGCAAATAGAAGGATCAGAGTTAGATTGCTTTTCTTCTTTCTACAAAATGTAATTAACACTCCCAACTTTCAAAAGTACACTGCACAACATTATTTAGATAATGTAGCCCATATTTTTGATTTTAATGTCAATTATCTTATGCACAATAACAAAAAATCCCTCTTGTTTTGGGAGTTTCTTTTTATTTTATATGAGAATAGGTGACAAATGTCATTACTAAATTAGGCCCTTTTCTGTCAAACAGCACAAGGAATTCTTCTTCTGGAATTATGAATATATTTTTAGATTCTCTTATTTTGGACCTTTCCGAATTGATGAGATGGGAGGAAACACATGATCAAACCAAGAAAAACCCAGGATTCTAGGTTCACTAAATTATATTTATAAAAAGGATATTAATTCAAGTTGATTTAATAACATGGTTTCAAATTCGGATCTCTTATCAGAAATATATCACAGTTGTTTGATTCAGGTCAACAAGACATAAATTTGAAAAGCAAAATATGGCCTTATGCTATAAATAACCATGTATACATAAAAGCACTTTTAATTATATGAAGCCTCCACATTAATATTCTCTGTATTTTTTTTCTTTCCTGAACATTGGTTTTCATTTTAATTTATCAATGTTGCACAGCAGTGTTACATTTTTATTATTTAGTGTTTTTTTCTGAAATCTAATGGGTATAGGAGATAAACAAATATCTCATTTAAAATCATGTCAACTGCTTAACTAAGAAGGATCAGCTTCAAAATATTAATATTGTAATTAAATGTTTTTCATATTTATTAACAGCAACAAAAATAATTTTCACTAAATTCTCTCTGGGACACTTTCAGACCCAACAAGCATTTATTTCATTTAGAACTGAACAATAAAATAAGCAATGCTTAACTTGTCATTTAATAATTGTCCCATATGTGGGAACTGAGATTATTGAACAATTACCATAGAGAAAAAGAAAGAAGGGGTAGGAGTAAAAGCTGTTTATTAGCTAAAAGAAAATACTGTAAGGAAATAAGCTACAAGATGGGCAAGATAAAGCACATTTTTGTTTCTTAGGCTGTCACATAACCAAATCTGAAAGGTGATTAGATCAGTTTACTAGAAAAAGGGGGAAATGTTTTTTTTAATAAAACATGCAGAGAAAAATATTGAATATAATAATAAATCATTATCAAGAAGGGTTATCACTGGCACTATTCATATTAATCAATAACTGCAAAAGAAAGCCCATGGAAAAGAAACATTTAACATATGACAATAGAAAGAGATCAACTATCAAACAAAATAATTTTCTTACTGTAGAGTGGGTGTCAAACTCAAGGCCCGGGGCCAGATCCAGCCCGCGGGGAGCTTAGATCTGGCCCGCAGGGCTGCCCTAGAAACAGCAAAGGACCGGCCCACTATGCCTCTGCCAACGAAAATGGAGCGCAGAGGGCCATGTGCGGCCCCCGAGCTTTGTTTTCACTGGCAAAGGGCTACAGGAAGCTGTTATGGCTGAAAATAGAGCTCAGCAGCCCATTTTCACTGGCAGAGTGCTCGGGCTACCACAGGTGCCCCCAACATGAGTGATGTTGAGCTGGCCATGCCCACCCTGGCCACACCCACCCCGGTCTCACGGTCAAACACAACCCTGATGTGGCCCTCAATGAAATTGAGTTTGACATCTCTGTTATAGTTTATTAATATTAAAATACTAATGATTTTAATAAAGTTCTCTGAAAAACTCACTCTTTCAATAAGATCTTGCTGCTAATCTAATTATTTTGCAATAAACACATTTTCAAAACTATCACAATAAATTTGCCTACTTTAAAATTCTTGTTTTGTTGCAATCTCGCAGAAGCTATGGTTCCAATCCTTTCATAAAAATTTAAATGTGCAAGCACGTCTGGCAAAATACTGTACATCAAAAACTTTTTCTCAAATTATACGCATTCTGTTTTGTAGTATCAAACTTGAAGGCAGAGATAGACTTTTAGTAGTTCGGATCCCATTTCAGAGCACAAGTTTGTGTTGCACAAATGCAGCAGCAACTTGCAAATTTTCAGCAATATTACAGATAGTCTTCAATTTATGAACATTTGTTTAATGATGGTCCAGAATTACAATGCTTCATAAAGGGTGCTTTACAATCTGCAAAAGCCTTCCGGTAACACAAAGCATTTCTATTGAGAGAGGGGAGCTGAACGCTTCAGTGGGGTGCAGGAATGGAACTAAAATTCTGAAAATTTCAGCTTCATTCCTGTACTTCACTGAAGGAGTTCCTTTCTGTGCACAGACAGGATTAACCCTTCAAGAAGCAGCTTTTTCAGCCATTCCCCAAAGACCACTGGGAGCTGAAATGCAAGCAGAGTGCAGAGGTAGTGTTTGGTAAGGAGCATGAGGTGCCTCAGGCACGTGGGGCAGGCACCCTGAGGTCCAGCAACACACAGCAGTTTGCTCAGAGGCTGGAAATACTGCTTGGATTTCAACAGGGAGGATTCATACAATATACTAATATACCATTGTAGCACTACTTTATATGAATCCATAACAAAAAAGCAGGTCTAAATTATGTTTATGCACAATTCTGTACATACTTCATTATCATTCAACATACTACCTGGAAGCTATATATGATACTGCAGTCTTAGAATAATATTAATTTCCTTGAACAGTTTTATTTCATTGCAAGTTAACCTAATGTGTAGCACAATGTATACCCAATAACTCGGAAACATTTGTCTAATAATATATTCAATTACTTCATTCTAGACTTAAATGCCAAACTACTGTAATTCTAATAACTGTGAGATAATGCCTAATAAAAAGATCACTATTTTAAGCTATTTGTTAAGTATAAATTACTTTGTGTATTAAAGAAAACTGTAATATGCCTAAGTCTGAAGTGAATATTGATGGTCTTTATGTTACATCCAAGGGATTACAATATTTTGAGAAGAAAGTAATGAAAAAGTAGAAGAAATAAAACATGAAGAAGCATTTCATATAGTTTTTAAAATATTGAAAGTAGTTCATAAACATGTTTTTACTCATTCTTACATCAACCCTATAAAGTTCATCAGATTAATATTTCTACAGACGGAACACAAATAACTTGCTTTCTGTGGTTACTACACAACACCAACATTTCAGTAGATATATCCATAACCGCCCAGTCACTTGTTTACATATGCAGTTACAGAAATCAAATCAAATAAATAAGTGCTAAGACAGGTGAACAAAACTTTCATGTATTGCCTTCCTCAAATCCAGAATGGCTTTAGAGAATGTTTATTTTTTATCTTTCTCTTAAGATATATTTGTGAATAAACTATTTATATATAACTTTTTAACATATAAATTAGTTGCACAACATTCTCAGAGACTCTTCTCATCCTGCTTATAATCTTTTTGGACTTGTCTTCTGGCAGAAGATACAGAACAATTTAAACCCAGACCACACGTTTTCTGAATAGTTTTTATCCCAGAGCTATAATTGCACTAAACAATGAACTAAAAGGCCACCATCAGTGAGATGTTGGACAGTATTACTTGGTCTGCTGTGTGGATGCTTGGGTGGTTTAGGAATGGTGAATTTTTGGTGTGTGTGTGTCTGGGGATTGTCATGTGTGTTGGGCTTGGTCTCTGGGTGTTAGGTGAATTTCGTTGTATGAGTATACTGTGTATATACGTACAATGACAATAAACAATAAACTGAACTAAACTAAACAATACCCAGGGACTTGAAGGAGGCTTTCAATGTATCTTTGTATCTCTTCCTTTGTCCCCCGTGTGATCACTTTCCTTGAGACAGCTCACCATAGAGGAGCTGTTTAGGGATGCAGTAGTCTGGTATCCTTGCAACATGGCCTACCCAGGGTGTCTAGGCTTTCGTCAGCAGGGTGAACTGATGGCAGGCCTGCTCTGGAGAGGACTTTTGTGTCTGACATCTTGTTCTGCCACTGGATCCTCAGAATTCTACAGAGGCAAGTCATGTGGAAGTGGTTCAATTGCCTAGCCTACTTCCTGTATACAGTCCAGGTCTCACTGGAATACATCAGGGGAGTTAGCATTACTGCTCGGTACACTTTGAGCTTTGTAGCAAGGTTTATTCCATGGCAGTCCCACATGTTGGTCAGTAGTTGGTCAAATGCAGAGCTTGCCTTGATGATTCTGCAGTTGACCTCAATGTCAATTGTTACTGCACGGGAGAGGGTACTGCCAAGGTATGTGAATTGGGCCACTGCTTGCAGCTTTTCTCCCTTCACTGCAGTGGTGGGTTTCTACCGGTCTGCTCCGGATCCTGAGAACTGGTAGTAGCGGCAGCAGGAGGCTCCACACACCCACCTGGACGTCATCACAAATGCTCTGCCCATGTGCAGAAGCGCCACGCACGAGCATGCTTCTATTGCGAACTGGTAGCAAAGGTAAGTGGATCCCACCATTGCTTCACTATGATGGTGGGCTCTTGATGTTGGGATTTCTGAGCTGACTGATGCATCACTTCAGTCTTCTTTATATTGATGAGGAGGCTGAAGTTGTCGCATGCTGCTGCAAATTTGTCCACACTGCTTTGCATTTCCTGCTTTGAACCAGCATTCTCAGCAATTCTGAGGACAATCTGTAATAATATAAACTAAGCGGTTTCAATGGCTTCTTTGCCATATGGGCAAAGGTGGAATACTTATATTTTGGCTACAGGATTTGGGCTGCAAAGCTTTTGATGACCATTGGATAGCCCAGGTTTTTTGCAGCCCACGCATTCCTAATTTATAGTTACTTCAAACAATCAATCAGAATAGAACTGGAAGGGACCTTGGAGGTCTTCTAGTCCAGCCCACTGCTCAAGCAGGAGATTCTATAGAATCTCTGTCCAGTGACTGTCCAGTCTCTTCTTAAAAGCTTCCAGTGATGAAGCACCCACAACTTCTGAAGGCAAACTGTTTCACTGGTTAATTGTCCTCATTGTTAGGAAGTTTCTCCTTAATTCCAGGTTCCTTCTCTTTTTGATTAGTTTCCATTTATTATTTCTTCTCCTGCCTTCTGGTGCTTTGGAAAACAAGTTGACCCCCTCCTCTTTGGGGCAGCCCCTCAAATACTGGAATACTGCTATCATGTACCCCCTAATTCTTCTTTCTCTAGACTAGCCAGACCCAAAACTTGCAGCTATTCTTCATATGTTTTAGTCTCCAGGCCTTAGTTGCTCTTCTTTGCACTTTTCCAAAGTCTCAACATCTTTTTGTAATGTATTTATAAAAAAAAAGTTTTGTAATTTCTAATGTATCTATTTAATATACAGGTAGTCCTTAATTAGTGACCATGATTGGAAGCGGCAACTCTGTTGCTAAGCAAAACATCAGATGACCATGATGGACTTATGGCATAACTTCCTATTCAGTCATTAAGTGAATCATCACATAGCAACCACTTAATTCACCTCCACATTCTATTAACTCTGCTTCTCTCTTGCGAGTTGCAAAGCACCCAAGTAGTGATTGTATGATTGCCAAATGCTGCAACAGCCATAAATGTGAGATCTGGTTCCAAAGCTATTTTTTTTCCACACAGTTCTAACTTTGGATGGTTCTTAAACTAGGCTGTCAGGAACTGAGAACCACCTGTATTCTCTTTCATCTTGTGACTATGAGGGTCTCTAAAGTTTAAATATATTTGCCTTAAATACATTATAACCTCCAGTCACCGTTGAAATGAACTTCTCAAATAAAAGAGCTAGTCTGATAGCAGTTCTGACTTTAGGGCATCCCAAAAGAATTGAGGGAATTGATAATTCATAACTGAAACAATCTTAGATTCTGCCTTCCTATGTATAAAATATTTCATAGATTCTGTTTAAGTTAAAGCTAAGTTACAGTAGTTGGAGGCAGCTTAAGAAAGATATATGAAAATGCCCACAAATATGTTGGTTTTTTTCTGGAATAAACCAGCAGAACTATTTCAATGAGAGCAATATATATATTTTTCCCCACAGGTTCTTATTAAAAGCTTTTTTTCAGCATTGAAGTAAACAATTAAAGCCACAGAGGATGTCATCTTAAGTCCCAACAAAGTCTGTTTCTTTCTGCCCAAAGACAAAACCCCTTGATTGAGATGGATTAGAACTAAAACCACCTGCTGAAGCTGGTCAATGTTTTCACATCAACATGAACGAGATTGGATTAGTAATCATTATGAATGATTGGATCCTTTCTAGATTTCCGAAATATCAAAAGAAAGGGCTTACCAGCAAGATTCGTTTTACTTCAAGAAGTAGGTGTGAACCAATATCAAAATGTTTGAGATCTTATGCCATAGTAGATATGAAACTGTGGGCACAAAATTTTAGTAATGAATTGTTTAAGCAATATAAATGATCAACTCTCATCCATCCATCCATCCATCCATCCATCCATCCATTCATATATACCATGACGAGTCATTGGTTACAATGGTGGGATTCAATTTTTTTTACTACCGGTTCTGTGGGCATGGTTTGGTAGGCATGGGATGTTTGGTGGGTGTGGCTTGGTGGGTGTGGTGGGGGAAGGATACTGCAAAATCCCCATTCCCTCCCAATCAGCTGGGACTCGGGAGGCAGAGAATAGATGGGGGTGGAGCCAGTCAGAGGTGGTATTTACCAGTTCTCCAAACTACTAAACATTTCCACTACCAGTTCTCCAGAACTGGTCAGAACCTGCTGAATACCATCTCTGATTGGTTGGGATTTTTGGAGAAGACATCACCCAGACATTGGGTGACTTGAGTCAGAAGTCTTCCTTTTCACATTCACCAACATTACTTCTTCTCTGGTGGAATTTACTGTTAATCAGTTTCTCTTTGAATCCATGCTCTGTTTTCTAGTGAAATGCAATGTTCAGTAATTTCCACTTACTCACCTAAACTCCTTCCCATTTCTCACTGTCTTAGAGTGATCGATCTTCTTTTGATGCAAATTGGTGTCTGCCTTCCCATGGTCACAAATGGTATCTTGGGTCATTTGTAACAGACCTTGGCAGAATTTTCTGCATAGTCAATGCAGTGTAGCTTGGCTAAACTCTACTGTATTCAGCTTAAGTCTGTCACATTGTAGCATAACTAAAAAATAATCTTTAACTGCATATTGCATATTAGGAAGAAGCCACTGAAGTGCTTTTTTCTTTCTTTCTGTCAACATGAAAATGCAATTCCTTTTTTTAATGCCACTTTACAGATTAACAGAGTTGGAAGGGACCTTATAGGTCATCTAGTCCAAACCCCTGCTCAACCCCCGTACACCATTTCTGACAAATGGCAGTCCAGTCTCTTCTTGAAATTCTCAAGTGATGAAGCTCCCACAACTCCCGAAGTCAACTTCTGTTCCATGGGTTGATTGTTCTCACTGTCAGAAAGTTCCTCCTTATTTCTAGGTTGAATCTCTCCTTGCTCAATTTCCATCCATTATTCCTTTTTTGGCCTTCAGGAGCTTTGGAAAAGAGCTTGACCCTCTCCTCTCTGTGGCAGCCCCTCAAATATTGGAACAACTTAAGGCACAAGTTTAGAAATCAGGAGTCAGTGAATTGTAGTCCCACCTTAAACACGAAAGACAGCTGGATAACTTTGGGCCACCACTCTCTCACAGCCCAACCTACCTCATAGGGCTGTTGTTGTGAGGAAAATAGGAGGAGGAAGGAGCATTAGGTATGTTCACTGCCTTTGCTGCCTTCAGTTATTTATAAAAACAATACAGTATAGGTGAGATAAAAATAAATAAGAAGCAAGCAATACATTAGATTTCGCCTAATAATTTTCTACAGAGCAGGTAAGAGCAAAATCTGTTCAGTTTTACCTCATGATTTCTGTTCATAAGAATTATTGTGAGATCAACAGACATTTAGAGCTATAAAACAGCTATTTGCCATTCGTTCAGTGACAAATAATTTGCAGGGCATCCATTCTACTGGATTTGAGGGCATCGAACCAAGTTAGAACTTAATATTCATTTGTTTTCTTTCACACTTACTATTAATTCACTTGCTTTAACAAAATAATTCATTTATTACATGCCTGAGGCTGCCCAACTCCATGATGACTCTGATCGTTGTGCAATAATAAAATCATTACAGCTACTTATTAAAAAAAAAAGATACACATAGAAACCGGCAAGATTCAGAAGGAGATAGGCGATTCATTCGAAAAATAACACAACACACAGCAACCACCAAATGGGTCTAACCCAGGGGTGAAATACACTTTCCTTCGCTACCGGTTCGCAAATGTGAATGTGTGCACCTCCTCCATTTATTTATTTATTTATTTATTTATTTATTTATTTATTTATTTATTTATTTATTTATTTATTTATTTATTTA
>JANHFK010006081.1:40755-55725 GCA_036250565.1 Sibynophis collaris
CCCCTGAGATAGTGGAACACTGTTATCATGTCTCCCCTAGTCCTTCTTTTCGTTAAACTAGACATACCCAGTTCCTGGGTATGTCTAGATTGAAATTAAAATCTTAATTAAAATCGTATTAAAATTGTTTGAAGCTAAAATACTTGCTCAGAGTCTATTCAGAGCCCAGGTAGAACTTGATATAAAGGAAAGTCCTCAGACTGAAGAGGTAAGGTCATAATATACTGGCTGAAGATTGCATCCTCATGATATTAGAAATAGAGGATTTATTTGAGAATGTCTTTTATTTATCTTTCAAATTCTGAAAAATTAAGCAGTAATGCTAAAAGAAAAGAAAGCTAGATTGGAGGTATATTTAGTGAGATCTAAGAACCCCCATGTAGACAGTTCAGCATCTGTCAGGGGGTTCAGTCTTGGTAAGCATGTTTTATGGGGTAACTCTTGGAAGAAGCCCACCAATGCATTCTACTTCTTAATCCTTGGTGTGTTATGAAAATAACAAGACACATCTCCAGGGCTGTTTAAACCCTCTTCACAAATTCAGTTCATAAATTCACCTAAAATGATACCGTAATTTACTTTTCTAAAAAGTTTTTGTGAATTTATATGATTCAAAGCATAGGAATTTGTGATTTAAATGTTACCAAAATAAAGCAACGTGAACATAAAATTCGAACAAACAATTATGGAACACAAAACATTTTGTTCCACAGGGAAAGGTCATCTTCTGGGCACATTACCAAGCAAATGACAGCTTTATCATTTCACACTAGTTGCAATGCTTTACAATTAAATAACTTCACTCCCTAAAAATGCATCAAGAAAATATGCTAAAACAATATGGCTTTTTCCCCCCCCCGGAAGTTTTTTTAAAAATTCAATATGCATTTAAGCAGAAACTGATGCTATAAGTATAGGCAGCTCTACCCATGAATTATAAGAGATTATAAAAAGTAACACACCATTAACATTTCTAACAATACTCTTAATTATTGTATGGTCAGTAATTACAATGGTTAAAGGAGGATAACTGTACTATTAACAAGAGAGCTTATTTATGTTGGGAATGAATCTTATTTCTCCATGGCTCAGGGAGGGTAGATGGCCATTCAAGCAAGACATGAACATCACAAATGCCTATGAGGTTGGATTGGAATGGCTAGTATGTTTTGTTCTTAAGTTATATGTTTTTAAAATATACATTGCTCTGAAAGTTTTATTGAAGAAATATTTAACCTGGATGAATGTAAAATACTCAGGCAGTTTAAACGTTGACTATGCATTCATTGTTAGTTGTAGATTGTTTTTTTTTCTCTAAGTAAGGACCATAGAGCTTGATTTCTGAGTAATCATATTAAGGATCACATTGGTAAATATATCTATAAATATGAAATCAGACGAAAAAAATAAATTTATTAGATTTTAATATGAAACTCTTTAAGACATTTATTGTAGAAATTGAGTTCAATATTCTAGGCATCATTTAATTTGGTGCACAGCAAGCTCCAGTCTTCAATTCATATTTTTAGATTCAATTTAAAGAGCCTTCTATATAAATACCAGCCTATATACTAGTTTATAACGTTATTAATAGCAACAGTACTTAGATTTATATACTGCTCCATAGTGCTTTACATAACTCTCTTGAGCAGTGTAAGAATATTGCCCCTGACAATCTGGGTCCTCCTTTTAGCAACTTCAGATGGATGGAAGGCTTGAGTCAACCTTGAGCTGTCAGGATCAAATTCCTGGCTGTGGGCAAAGTTAGCCTGCATTCTAACCACTGTGCTACAATCAGAACTCGAATCTTGAGTGTTATTTCAATGTATTTTTCTTCCATATAATCCAAGCAGTATTTTAACCATTTTTTATCTTACAATAATTTTGTTACAACTTGAGATCACATCTGAGATTTTGGAATGTTCTGATGAATAGTAGACTTATAATGGAAAAAATGTAGAGAACAGCATTAGATCTTGGCTACAAATGCTTGTAGTAAAAGCAGAGAAGTCACTGTGACATGGAAATGTAGACAATCTCTGATACTGTTTAAACTTCAAGTCTTGGTTCTTAAGAGTTTCAGCTCCTAAATATATATATATACACACACAACTAATTAACTAATATTTTATCATATCAACTCATTTTAAATTATAACCTTGTCTGTTAGAAATAGCACATTTTCTGTGAACCATTTTTTATACTCCAGTATTTGGAAAAATTGTTCAGAACATATTAAAACAAGCTTAAGGCACAGGCCCATCTTTTATTTAATATTTGATAGTACATAAAACATCCATCTGTGCAATCAGTGCAATGACACAGGACAGTATGATATTCCATTTATATTTCTCCCATGCTGCTAAAGAAATTATTCTACCCAATTCAAAGAAACAAGGGGTACACACATACACACACACCCATATACAAAATGTTTGCATTTCAAGGATATTTTAGGTAACATACATTTTAAAATACTTGACCTTAATTTTCTAGAATTTAAAAAAGGGAATAAAATTTCTGAAGTGTACAGGGATAGAAGAGATTGTAGGCTAAGTTAAACATTTAATTTTTATGGCAATACAGTAGTCGAACTATGATCTATAAGGATGTAGTTCCAGCCACAGAACAAATTGACTCCATGAATTAAAAGGCCACATCTATTTCCTAAAATAACTGATAAATCTTATAGTATTCTGCTTTGAGAGAGAAAGGAGTTTTCCATTTTCTTTTATTTGAAATTAGTAACATAAAACACTTTACATGAACACATGTTCATGATTACGATGAAGATATAACCAGTGTCCTACTCGGAACAAGTCCAGAAGCACATACATGGTGACTAGAGAAAGCAGCATCTTGTGAGAAGTACAGTGAACATTAATCAGAAGAGTTTCTCTTTTTTTAAGCAGAACAGCTCAGAAGATTAAGGTTCATGAAGTGAGTATATAAATAAATGTCCATCAAAATCATTAAAAATACTATTCTACAGCAAAATGGTTATTATGAGATAAGCAGATAAAATCTTAAAACAAATTCGTACACCAGAAGAGGACAAATGAAGAAAAAGGAATCAAATCTGGAATAGCATTTTGCATGAAAATGTTTAAGTGATATTAAAACACCTCTCCCATTTCACAAAATAAAAGAACAATTTCATCCCATAATAGTAACATCTAAATACATGTGACTGAATTTACTGAATGATATTGAGAAATTTTAAAAAATGTAAGCCACTTGTTTCTCACAGGAACTTGGTCAGGAGGCAAGGCGAGGTAATTTTACAATGGATTTTGCAATCTTGATTTCCAAATCAATCATAAACATTTTTGTCAGAACCAGAGAAACACTTTCAACTCTTCATTAGTATTTTAAGTGTCAAATATTATTAACAAGTAAAAAGAATAGCATTATAATTAAGGTATTATTTAGAATGGGGAATATAACAGACAGTCTGTGTCCATATATAAAATAGACATCTTTGGCATCTCTGCTATTTGTGCTCCCAGTGATGAATCTATTAACATTATATTGTGAAATGTTTATGGTACATATAGTTATCTAAAAAAACAAAAATCCAAATCTGATGCCTAGAATACCCCCAGATTGCAATGTTAAGGCAATTCACTTTCTCTATGGCAATGTAGCCATGCTGGCTTTATTTAGCAATCCAAAAATCTGAAAGTGCTAGGAAAGAGAAATCCACTCTACATATAGCATGAGCTGGAAATATGCAAGTCATCATATTATTTAATTGCAGCCCCCCAAATATTTCACTTCACTTTCTATCCCTAATTTAACTGAGTAGAATTTACTTACATTACAGCAATGCCTGCCAAGATGAGTATCAGATTAATATGATATATAACAAATATAATTTTAGTAGTACATAGACTGAACTGCTACATCAGCCTTCTCTGATCTGATGACCTACAAATATTTAAGACTATATTCCCTAACATCCCCAGTTGAGAGGGATGCTGAGAATACTCCCAAAGATTCTAGTCTGTTGGTGAAGACTTCTCTATGATCTTTACAGCAGCCTTTCCACAAAAGGCACTCCTCAGGTATTTTGGAACTATAACTCTCAAGATATCCCAGATACTATACTAATAATACATAAAGTTGGTAGAAATTCTGGGAACCAGTTTTAGCTCATAGGGATAATGCCAGGTTAATAATAGCCACTTGTAGAATTCATTTAGGTTTAAGCAACTATGAAGAGTTTTAAGAAATTCAAACAAGGATAGAAAAATAATTAAATCTACATGGCCTTTATTCTTTGATTGGCAGCTGGTGCTACAAGATTTAGAAACAGGCAAGATTCTAATTGTTTAATTGTGAATTATAAAGTACCCATGGAGTTTGAACTCTAGTTTCAGAATTGCAGACTAAACCACATTAACTAAATAAAGATGACTACTCTAGTTTTGAACAGTTAACCCAAGAAAGCAGAAGAGAAAATTCTTAAATAGAAATTTGAAAAAGTACAACTTTTAGATCTAGAAGTCTATATTCATAATACAAAAAATCGTCAACTCAATTCTATGGATCCAGTAGAATTTCAAACATTATTTTCTAACAGTAGGTCCAGTAAATCATGTGGCATGACATATATGTATTTTAAAAATCCACTCTGAATGGTTTTCATGCCATGTTGCAAAGTCTACATGGGTAATAAAAACAATTTCAAAAAAAGCTGTATAGTTTTGAATTCCAACCAATTGTTTATCTCAAGTACAAATCATTTTTCCAAAAGAAGGAAGAAAACCTAGTTTGCTTCAGATGTTCTGGACTTTAACTACTGTCACCCCTAACTAGCATGGTTAGTTCTGGAAGGCACCAGTTGGGCTACCCTTTTGAAAGAATTATAACAGGAGATTTTGGCACAGTCAAAAATGTCCTGTTACTTAGTAAGTATGTGCACTTAAGCTATTACAATAAGCATTCAAGGAAAGCTATTATTTGGTAATAAAAGCTTTTGGTATGATGCAGGATCAGACCAAGTGGCAAAATTATATTGCAGGGCCTGGTCTTTTTAACATTGTTTTCTGACAAAAATGCAGGATTCATGAATGTTTTTTTAGTATCTAATGCTACAACCTGACATCATTTCACACTAGGAAAATAATTTCAAAATGTTTTTCTGTTCAGCATATTAAAGATTAGTTATATAATAGTTTCATGGATCTCTAAATAAATCAGCACTTTTTAGCACCATATTGAAGAAGCATGTAGTTTCAAATCATTTTTACAAATACTTCAGAATCCACTAATATAAAACCAGCTTTTGGAATTAAAAAGGGTTCCATTCTTCACAATTAAGCATTGAATTATTACATGATGGGAATTGTTTGAAAGCACATCATTGGATATGCTAAACTGACAATTTTTCAAATTACAGTATTAACTGATGTTTTACTGACAATTCAAACATTATCTTTAACCAAATGGAAAGGAAATAAAAAAATAATTTGCCCTCTAACCTAAAAAGGAATTTCAAGCACTCTAATAAGGTGTATAGGAAATTTAGGAAAAACCTTGCAAAATAAATCTAACTTTAATTCTAAAAGTACATTTTATAAAATGAAATGAAGTTCCAAATAAAAGATAACTCTGGTTTATTAAATTCCCCCATACTGCTCTATTAATATTGCAGCATTGTAATTAGAGGTCAGACTATAATAAAATATCCTATTTTCAAGATGATTGTATTAAATAAATGATTTTAAAATAATATTTTCATCATAAGTTTGTTTTGATGAACATACACTTAAAAATATATTATTTTAACCAATGTCCTTTAGCCCAAATAGCCAAATAGAGTTGTTCTATGGTCAGTGTAATGCAGATTTTCTATTTAAGGTGAGAAAGTCTTCAATTAAATCAGTGTCCTCTTTATCTCTGCTCTTCACAAAAATTTTGATCTTCTTTTCCTAGGTGATACGCCCTCTTCAGATTTTATTGTTCCATTTACGAAGTTAGCTATAATATGAAAAAAAAGATAAACAGTACATTAGAATTTGCGATAGGTGGCATTAACAGTTATATATGTAATAAACATTTTTTATTTCAGAAGTAAGTTAGCAAATTGATAACATATTTAACATATACAACGTATTTATGTTAGGAATGCTAATACATTTTGTGAATTATAGCAATGTTTTTTGTAGAGAGAATTGCTTCTACTTTATCTTGCTTCTATAAGCTACTGCAAACAGGTAGAGAGAGGTCAGCCTTTTTTATGTAATATTGGATAACGTGTAGGCAATAATTAACAGGATGAGGGCTACACATTTTTCTTACCTGAAGTAATGGAACACTTAATTAATGGAAATGGAGATAATTTGCAGAACTGGGTTGTTTTGCATCTTAAAGTGGGAAAAGACCACCTTAAAGTGGGAAAGGTTGGGTGGGGTTGGAGAGGCTCAATGATAGTCTTAGATGAGGAGTTAGGCAAAATTAGGAAATTAGTTTTGTGTTTTATCTTTTTAAAATTGTGTTATGTGTTGAACTTAATTTCATTTTAACACCTTTAGTAAAAAAAAAATAAAAATCTGGAGTTAACCAATTTTTACAATTTATTTTTATTTTATTTATTTATTAAATTTGTTTCAATGTCAATCTTGCTATCATGCAACTCTGGGTGGCTTTTAATAGGATAAAACCATAGTATAAAAATTAAAACAATACAATAATAAAGCAATAAATACATTAAAATTAATAAGAAATAGCTAAAATGAAGGAGGGATACATAATAGAATGGGGATGAGATCTACTTAATCCAGTAACCACCTCCAGGATGGCCAATGGCCTTTTAGCACCTATTTCTGTTTGGCTGAAATAGTGACTGCCAAAGTTTTTGTTTGGCTTCACTTTCTGTATTTAGCCCGTAGTGAGATGAGGACTTCCTCTTCAATTCTCTAATGGTTTCCCAAAGGACTAGTGCAGAAGCGAGATAGTTGTTGATAATAAAAGGACAGTAGCAGCTACAACAAATTTTCTAATGACTGTTCACTCCTAGGAATGTATTTCCTCAAAAATACAAAAACAAAAGCACTTAAGAGTGTGGGGTTAGTTTGACAATAAGGACTCCTTTCCTAGCTAATTATATATCTAATGATGCAATCAAATTTTGGGGCACTATTAATAATTCTCCCTGACTAATCTGAAAGGGTCACTTTTTCTGAATCAGGATGCAACTGCACATAATTAGTAAATCTGCATACAAATTTGTAGAAAGATGTCGTATTCCATTGAGGTGGCGAGTGGTTAGAATGAAGTACTACAGGCTACTTTTGCTGACTGCTGAGTTTGATTCTTACCAGCTAAAGTTTGACTCAGCCTTCCAGCCTCTTGAGGTTGGTAAAATGAGGACCCAGATTCTTGGGGGCAATATGTAAACTCTGTAAACCGCTTAGAGAGGGCTGTAAAGCACTGTGAAGTAATATATAAGTCTAAGTGCTATTGCTATTTTTTATGTCTTTCCTGTATAATTGGGCAGAGTTGCCATGCTTCAGATCCCATCCAATAAATAGTAGTATGAAATGGGAAATGGGAATCATGCCTTTAAGTTATAGTCTGCCTTCTGAAGGAACATTCACCTAGATATCTGTTTCAAACCTGTCTAAAAAAGCCCTTAAAATATGGCTCTTTCCCAAGTCTTAGGTTAGACAGTGTTGTTGGTCCCATGTACAGTATTGTTTTAGAATTAGTTACCTGTCTTATGGCCTGTGTCTTTTTGCTTATAGTTTTAGTATTTTTAACATTGTACGCTGCCCAGAGTTAGCCTTCAAAATTAATACAGGTAGTCCTCACTTAACAACTGCCTGGTTTAGCGACTATTCAAAGTTATGACTGTACTGAAAAAGTAACTTTGTGAATGGTCCTTCAACTTCTGCAGTATAACCAGTCACACATCAAGATTTGGGTGCTTAGCAGCTGGTGGGTACTCATAAGTGTTGCAGCATTCCATGGTCACATGATCATCATTTGTGTGCTTTACAATCATCTTGTGACTAGCAGAGTCAATTGAAAAAGCAGAAGTAAAATTGCAAGTCACAATTAGGTCTTGCTTAATGACCGCAGATGAGTAGCTTGACAAGCATGGTGAAAGTGAGATCATACGCCTGTTGCAGCCATATGATATCTTACTATTACATTACTAAGTAGTAGACCTGTCAGTCCCAAATGTGGTTGTTAAACAATTACTATCTGTAAATAAATATTTAATTTTGTATTATATAAAAATCATGTCAGCTTTTGGTCATTTAAAGGTAACAGTAACATTATATGTCATAAGTCTCCATCCAATGTTAAACAAGAAAATCAAGTGGTGTTATTTAACTAGCAACTGTCACTCTAGTAATATACATTTGTGGTTTTGACTGGTATAAATGTGAGAGCTATACTTACATCTGCAGGACTCTTTTTTTGTAGACTTAATTTTTGTGTTTGTTTTTTTCTTAGGAATTTGATTCTGTGCATGTTCTCTCCATTTCTTTAATTGGAAATTGATGAATTTCCACATCATCCAAGCCTGAGTCAAACAAATTGCAGCCAGACAGCTAATTCTAATTAATTTAACATAAAACAGAGTTATATAGTTAGAATAATAGGGTTATGATGATTTTTGAGATCCTCTCTAAAGATGACCCGTTCAAAAATAAAATAAAATTACACATACAATCCAAATGCGTTCTTATCAGTAGTCTAGCACATACCATATATCTTTAAATAGTAGACATTCCTAGATAATATATGTTTAAGATCATGGCTATTAGATATAATAGTTGAAAACTGAATTTTGCATCAATATTGTTCCAATTTGCATGTGCTGTATCCTATAGCTGAAAATTTCTTTTCCAATAAGCATTTTGACAATTAGATTATTTTATTTATAAAACTCTACTGAGCAGCTGGCATATGTATTTGAGAATCAGTTTGATCTAGATATTAAGGTACCAGGTTAGAAACCAAAGAGGCTTTGAATTTTAATTCTGACTTAGGCACAAAGCCAGTTAGATGATTTTGAATCAGCCTCTCTCTCTCAGCCTTAGGAAGAAGGCAATGGCAAACCACTTCTGAAAATGTTGCCAAGAAAACTGCAGAGACTGCAGTTAGACTGTTCTCAGGAATCACACTGATTGGAAGGCATCCTTCCCGCCCCCCCAAAAAAGGTATGTTTTGGAAAAATAGAAGTTAGTTATGAACTTTACAATGGTATTAGGACAGACAAAGGGCTGGTATATTTCTTATGTTAAAAAAAAATACAGTAATGCACTGATTGTTTAATATGACCAACATTATAAGGATAGATTGCAGAAAAGTTTCTGAATTAGGTTTACATGTTATCTAACAAAATAAATGGTAGTTTAAATAGTAATAAGAATAAAGAAAGACTATTTTTCCTAGCCACAATTTTCTAGTTTTGGATGTGTGGATGTAAAGACTTCTAAAATAGCTATTCCAGAAATACTTATACCTAATTGTGAGTATATTGAAGTTTCCTTCTGCTACAGAAAAGCCAGGATTTTCTGCTTTTGTGAGACCAAATCCAAAGGTGAGAACTGACAAAGTCAGGGTCAAAAGACGAGCCATTACAAATAGAAGTGCCCAAAGGGTAAATCTGAAAAGAGAAATTATTTCACTATCAGTTGCTTTATGTCACTAAATAATATGAATATACAACTGTATCATGGGCTATGACCAATAAAAAAAAAACTTAAAGAGACTTTTGATAGACATTGCAAGAGCATATCCATGACATCAGGCATTATAACGGAAAACATTACTTTGAAAACAGGAACTATCTCATAGAATAAAAACCAAAAAGGAAAGAAAACCACTTTAAAGGCAATTAAATAGTGATTCAAATCTTAATTTTAGTTGAACAAAAGCAGTCTTAATAATCAAATATGTTTTTAGCTAATGAGAAATCTAGGTCTGTGAAGAATTTCTGCAAAATTAGTATACTTGTATGAAGTTTTCAGGAAGGCCAATTGCTTTTTAAACAAAATTTTAAAAAATCAAAAGGAAAAGGAAAATCTCTTCATTTTTGTTATTTTATGTTTTGAATTTTGGGATTGCGTATTATACTGGAAGCTACCACCTTTAAAAAAAACACTGGCATTGGAATATGCACACAGAAAAATTCTTACATTAGCAAAACAATGCTTATTAGTGAAATCATAAAAATGATTAAGTAGTTAATACATAATTGTTCAACAGGGCATGAAGCTAAGTTTGGAGAAAAAAACTGGAAATTCCACTGAAAAGGAAGTGTGGATGATAAGTAGAGATAAGTTTTAGTTATTTGTGAAAAGTCATGATCTATCTTGGTGATATTCGAAAAGCAAGATCTTTAAGATTAATATTAAACACGACAAGTTTTTCAAGTAACCTGGTTGTAATACTTTTTTTCATTTTTGCAAATATAGTAAAAGAAATAATAACCCACAGGAGATGAGGACTAAGAAAACTGTAAAAAAGGAAACTAAATTAATTATCTGACAGTAACAGGAAAATTTAAAAAACAAGATTACCCTTTCTGTTTATTCTCATCACTGAAGTAGAAAAGACGTGAAGCGTGAAAAATGAGCTCTACAAGATAATGAGGTACCAGCAAAATTAGACCCAAGCGCTGAAGGCTGAAACAGTAAAATTAAATACTTCATTCTGAATATTATTCATTCATTAACAAAGCTCAACAACAATGAATTAGGTTCAGTGTATCTTACATATCAGACAGAGGATTAGTTGTGCTATCAGGATGAGCATTCTATGGCTTTTTAAGCCATAATCAAATCTGATAGCAGATTAACCATGACACAAAAATACTAAATGCTTTTTCTTAATACAATATAATATTGACAAATAGCTAGTTTTCAAGTTAAAACCGCAATTGAAACCAGAATTTTGGTTGCTAAGTAAGGTGGTTGTTAAGTGAGTCACACCCAATTTTACAACCTTTTTTGCCATTGTTGTTAAGCAAATCTGGTTGCCAATTGTCCAAATTTTGATCACATGATTGTGGGGTTGCTGTGACAGTCATAAGTGTGAGGAACAGTTATCAGTCACTATTTTGAGCACCGTTGTAACTTTGAATGGCCACTAAGCTTATGGTTGTAAGTTGAGGACTACTGGTAATATATTGAACAGTATTTTGGACACTATAAAAGACAATCCTTGATGGAGGTCTAGAAACATGAGAAATAATAAATAAATGCTTACTTCAAGATATAGGCACCAGATATATGGGCAGTATAAAGACAAATATAGTGCAACTGTCTTGGAATATCTTCCTAGAAATATGAAATGGAAAAGACATGTTACAAAAATGAAAGCAAACATTTTAATATGAATTATGTTAGTTTTCCTTTTCTCTATGGTTTGTATTGTAATAACTTGTTTTTCAAAAGCGCTATTAACAAGGACATAAATAAACTGAAAGCCAAAATAATCTATTGCATTACTTTTCCCACCCAACAATATATTCCTGTATAGTATGAATCTCTTACCAAGTTGAGGGAAGTACTTTTCTCTCCATTATTATTTCTTCTCCTTATATAGAATATCATCTTATATCGTTATAATTGAAAGTAAATAAAAGAAATATAATGCCTGAATTAAAGTTACAATTTATACCTTTCTAATCTTTTGGAAGTACAGTTCTGGAAGTGCATGGAGCCAATAGGCAATTTGGCAAATATAGAAGAATTTAACCTGAAAACTAAAAAGAAAAGTATATATAAAAAAGATGTATACATAGCATTCAATTACCTTTGCCATTCAAACCATGAGAATTAGAAGTCATGAACTCACTTTTGTTTAGGCAGGCCAAAATTATTGGCTGTAGTTGAAATTTACACATACATTTTTATACATAAATATACATGCCAAAGGGGCCTAAGCTGGATATTATCAATGAAGATCTTGGTTTAAAGGAAGGCTGACTAAAAAGGAAAATTAAATCAACTTTCAAGTCAAGTATATGATTGATAATTTAATCAAATTTTAAATGAATACATATTACATTATTATATAAAACGATAATGAATCTATATTCAGATAATCTTAAATGTTTTAAGATTAAAGCAAGGAATTTATGTTAAAGAAAGTAAAACTAAAATAATTTAAATTATTGGAACCCTAAACCTTACCCTTTTGAAAAGTTGTCTAAACTGAAAGAAAATATGATTGAGGAAGATGACCATGAAAAGGCAAGATTAAATAGTAATGTAAGGAAGAAATAATACTAATTAACACTTTGTAGAATTCACTGTCTTATACCCTAATATGTTTTAAAAATAGTTCCTTAACAATTGGTTCATAGATCTGTCCATGTTCCATCTCTAATACTCAGATGCCTGCGAATTAATAACCTAGATATGTTTGTTAATCTGAACAAGGAAGCAAAATGCCTAGCACAAATAAAAGAACAAAATAAAAAAGCTTACAACATATGAGAATGAGGGTAATCCTTCCATAACAAAGTTGGATTTGTTGTAAATTCTTCCTAAGGAGAAAAATATAATGTTAAATGATTTGATATATTTTAGGAAAATGTTCATTTAAATTAATTTCCAAAAAGATAATTTGACTTACTTACTGCAGACAAAATACTTGCTCCCCACACGAACGAAAACAAGTAGAAAAAGGCTAGTTGTCCTGACTCATTGAATTTGCTATGTTTTGTTTTTGACAAGTGGAGACGTCTATTAATTTTCTAGGGAAGAAAATAACAAACACCAGAAGTATTAATTTAATCATGTTCAATTTTTTTCCTAGTGAATATGTTAGCCTCCCCAAGAAGAATGCTAGATTATCTCTAGTTCAGCATTTATATTCCAATACTACAAAATGCTAAACTGGACTTTCCCCTTCATTTTTCTTATTAGGTAAGTGAACATAAAGTGTGACCCACATATTTTAATAGTTGACAGACCAGCTCCTTGAAGAACAATTTACGTACAAAGCAAATCACCATTTTTTGTGCCACACAGGCATTTGAGTTTCATAGTCAAATCTAGAACCCCAGACTATATTCAATGACCCAAATGAATATGTCTTGGGTCTTAATTGAGGCATCAGTTTTGTATCTCTATACTATGCTTTCACATCATCTTTCTTAGTGGATCACATTTTGCATGTTGGAACACACCAGTCTCTGAAGCACAATCTGAAATTAGTTTTAATCTTAGTTTGTGTGTGTTCTACTCCCGAACATTTTCAGCTGGGATGTGGCAAAGGAAAGGGAGGAGATGGTAGTGCATTGCTATATCTCTGCATATCATAAATTGAGATATACATCTCTAAACCAAATCTATTGATCAATACAAAACAAATATAAGGCAATAGTTCCTTTGTTCTAGAGTGGAGAATAGGAAGACAAGACAGAAAGTGAAGTTTCTAAAGAGTCTTTCAGTGGTTTATTTATGACTAAGTTTCTGATTGCATACTGCAATGCAGGATCACAGAATAAGCACTGTAATTTTATCCTAGGGTAGAAAGATATGAATCATGTCCAATTTTTTATATTAAACTCATTGCTTGAGATTTTATTTTTCATAATTGGACAATGGCTGTTTTTTGGCCATGTCATGTTTTAATAACAATGATTAAAAATAACAAATACAATTTTATTTTGTATTTATAAAAATAACAAATACAACTTTAATGTATAGGATTCACACTTTTTATACTTAAAATAATTTATTTTATACTTAAAATAAAAACAGCAACATAAAAAAAAAGAAACAAAGCAGAGCTTAAGATTTTAAAATAATATTTAATAGGGAAATAATGATATTACATCTATCAGCAGACGGCCAAGTTAAACATGAATATTGACTTACTGAAGAAATAAGGAATTCATTTATTGATGGATATAATTTGTATTCATTTCACAAGAAATCCATAGTGTGGTTTATACTTTTTTTGTCACACCTTTTGGTTCTTGTCTTTTTACTTTTTAAACATTTTATGTTCTATTTTAAAAAATATAGGAAGCTAGCAGGATTTAAAGTAAGATCAAATCTTGATCTGAATTCATAGATTGTACAAACGATGTACAAGATCATGTAGATCTCTTAGACACTATCAGCAAATAAAACAGGAAAGTATGTCTATCGGTTCCAAAAAGCGAAAGTGGCATTCAAAATTTACCAGAAGGCAAAAAAAAGTAGAGATGTTGCCCTTTATATTTACCTATCAAGAATATTGCCTGCCATTAATACTATCTGTTCCCCAAAGCAAAAGCTAAAGTAATAATGGCAGGCAATATTCTTAATAGGTAAATATAAAGGACAACATCTTTACTTTTCTGCCTTCTGGTAAATTTTGAATGCCATTGTGTGAAAATTTGCCTAGCATGCTTTCAAAATTCACACCAGCCATTTACTTTTATGAAAAAAACCACAATCCAAGGTAATTAATTTATAATCTATAAGTAAACTGTTCATTCTAAAGAAATACTCTTCCGTAATGTAAATACATGGTTGATAATGAAAAAAATATGGGAGATGTTTATTAGACATTGTTAAATTTCTATAAATATAAATTATGAAATTTATGTCCTACCTTTATTTTATATAATTCAAGGCACTGTTACATAATGCTCACACTTCTATTTTTTCCTACAACCATTACCCTGTATGCCGAGTTGAACTGAAGGTAAAGGATTTGTCCAAAGTTACTTCAGTCAACTTTCATGTTTAAGAGAGGGCTAAATCTTATATCTCAATTTTCAGTCCAGTACTGTAACTACCGGTACTACACCCAAAGGGATCTTATATAGCAATAGCAATTAGACTTATATACATAGTGCTTTTACAGCCCTCTCTAAGCGGTTTACAGAGTCAGTATATTGCCCCCAACAACCTTGGAAGGATGGGTCAACCTTGAGCCGGTGAGATTTGATCTGCTGAACTGCAGATCTGAAGTAGCCTGCAGTACTGCACTCTAACCACT
>JANHFK010006081.1:70755-85460 GCA_036250565.1 Sibynophis collaris
AAAGTTAAACCACCCTGAGTCCTGCAAAGGAAAAGGGCGGTTTAAAAATCGAATAAATAAATAAATTAATTAAAGTGGCAATTGAAGGAAAAGATTGGCTTGTTTTAGTGTTGTTTACAATTTGCTCTTTGATTTACATGTAATGCTTTTCAATAGGATTACTGGATATGGACTGTTAATAAAACACAAGATGACTACTAAATAGTAGAATTTTTTTCTTCCTCTTATTATTCTCTGGTGGTTGTCTGGATTGTTGCAAATCAAATCTGGTAGCTTTGTAACTGTTGTTTTGACCACAGTTTACATAGAGTGGCATTGTGGCAGTTCAAGGCCAGGTATTTAGCTCGATCTGCACCATATTTTGCTTCATAATTTGTTAATTTGCCACAACTTCTTAACTAAGTCAATCTGAATTCTTATTGATTACATTGATCTATCCTTATGTTTTCTTGACATCAGTATTCTTGACAGCAAAATAAATTACCATTGTCTACTGCCCAATCTAATCAAAAGCCCCAGGATTTTCTGATAATCTCAAGTGCAAGTACTAACTACATCCAAATGCCCAGCTTTTCTATGATTTAGTTATTGGGGTCAGGTATTAGCTTGTGTTTCATTCAGGAGCTCAAGGTAACTTACAGAGTGATCTGTATTCTTCTTTTCTCCTAAAAGAATAATCTTATGATATAAATTGGACTGAAAGGGAATGGAGTAGAACTTCATTCTTCCCACTCTTAATGCAACACTACAACCAATGTAGCAACTGTTAAAATCTTTTTGAAAAAAGAGATTCTTCTGTTTTAGAGAATTACTTGATTTGGAGACTTAGTTAATTTCCAGCTAAAATAATACAAATAATATTATTGTACTGTTATTTAGTATCTTAGCTCTGAATTTTAATGAGGCAGTCTTGAAAAGGTAAGTCCAGGATAGCAGAGCTATCAGTTGCAATTCTGATTTAAAAGCTTGGATAAAGGTAAAGGTTTCCCCTGATTAGTTGTGTCCGACTCTAGGAGTTAGTGCTCACCTCTGTTTCTTAACCAAGGGAGCGAATGTTGTCCAAAGATACTTCTGTGGTCATGTGGCCAGCATGACTATACACTGAGGCACATACAACACTTATTTTCCCACCACAGTGGGAAAATTTATCTATTTATCTACTCGCAATTGCATGCTTTCAAACTGCTAGATGGGCAGGAGCTGGGAAGGACAACTAATGGGAGCTCACTCCATCATGTGGCACTTAGATGTTGAACCTGGGCTGACAGCTTTCCAACTAACAAGCTCAGCATCTTTAACCGCTGAGCCATCAGGCCCCAAATCTTGGGAGGTAAGGCTTTTCTTGGATAAACAATGCCCATCATCATTGGTTAATATTTGCCTCTGGAGCTTATCATTGCTTGGCAATTCTTAATCCCTGAAGCCATAACTTCTTAACTAAGTAATTTTCTTGAAATCAGTAAACCATCATAAATTTGCATAACAAAAAATATCACCAGTTGGGCACCTTTGACAATTCTGAATCGGTGCATCGGCACATTCATATGTTTTGTGGGTTTTTATAATTCAATAGAGAAATAGTGATTTGAAATAAGATTTGTATTTTTAACATTTAATAGCTATATTAGTTCATTTAAAAAAAGGCAAACTGCGTATATAACTAATTTTAAAACTGCAAATCTCACAGTTTTCTAACATAAGATTTGTGAGGTCTTCAGCAAATCATATACTGTAATTAGATCAGTTTGTTACAAAGGCATCCTAAAAGCACTTTATTAGAAATCAGTTACATCAAGTTATGTTGGACTCCTTTGTCAGTAAAATGGCAGTGTTAGAATTGTACTCTTTCTCTTATTCTTATTAATTCTAATTTACCTTGAAAATGATCTGCATTACAGCAAGTATTCCTGCTCTGAGTCAATGGCAACCATAGCATTTACTGTTTGTGTTTGCCATGATGTAATTATAAACCCAAAACTCAAGTTAAAAAAGCAGAGACTTAAATAAGATATGAAACTAATTACATTAGGCTTAAGGCGAAGTAAAGGTATGCTCCCTCACACATTACCTTGACAATGTATCTAATTACCTTGCAAGAAGAAACTGTCAAGAGGCATCAGGGGTATTTGTTTGTAGACTTAATAGTAGTCAGATAAATTCAAACCAGGCTTTAAAAATGAGAGAGAAAACAGCAGCTCATGAAATGTAAACTCTCAGTGGTTTAATTTTCAATTTACTCTAGTATATAGTAAAAATAGTTCTACTAAAGATGGGTTAATGGGTCCTTGCTTTTTTCTTCACGCAATATTATAATTTCAAATTCTGTGATTAAAAATAGCTATATAGTTTTAAGTTTTAAAGAATTGTAGTTGAAAACATTGTGAGAAGCAGAGTAGACATAGTATTTAGCAGTGAAGTCTTCCAAATAATTGTATTGCAGTAGTTCTTTCTTACATACAGTATACAGTATGCCTTAAGATTGACAACACAAGAGTTACAGGCTAATATAACTACTAGCCAGTACCAGTGACTGCACATTCTTTGTTTTTGTAAACTAATGGCAATATGTTGCCATAGCAATTAAATATAAGTTTTCAGGATTACATTAATCATGTTTTGAACAGAAAACAAAAGAAAGCTATCAGGAAAGGAGACAGATCTTTCCCTTCCTGTCCTCCATGTTAAATGAAAATGTCAGATTGAATTTGAGATAACTGGAATTTTGCATGTTTTATGTAGGATAGACTCAGAAGTTTAAAAAATACCCTGGTGAAAAAAGCCCAGGAAACAATTCTATATGTTGCCAGGCAAACTACATTAATATATTTGTGGAACTGCTAGAAGTCAGGACTGATATTAAGAAAATGTTATATTATGATAAGAGATACTGAGGTAATCTAGCTTTCTCCTTAGGGATCTGATACTGGACCAATACTTTTGGTTGTCTTATCATGTTTTAGCTATGTCTCTAGTTTTGCTGATTTTGAATGTTTGTGAATAAGTGCAAATATAGCAAATGTCAACAAGTATTCAGTGCCTAATCTAAGTGGTGCATTTCAAAATAGTTCACCCTTTCTAGAAGTAAGATATACTTTGCATAATTTCTATTAGGTCAATAGATGGCTTTCTCGCGATTCTCCACAGAACACAATTTTTTAAAGTATTCTACAGAAGCCTGTTTCAAATGTTATTCCATTGCCTTTGCTCTTATTTAAACTTCCTTTGACTCCAAAGTGAAGAACACTAGAGGGTGCTACATTTCTGTTAAAATAAAGGGAGGAAACTGAAGCAATTGCTAAAACCCTTTAGTACTCTCCTCATCCTCAGAGTATCTTTATGCCTATTTAGCTCCATGGCTGAAATACTGGTTATCAGAGAACATAAAAACTGAGGGTGACACTTAAATAACAACCATCTAATATCTTTATTTTGGTATATATGTCCGTATGATAAAAGTGACTTAACCTAGAATTTAATTGAAATTTAAGCATTGCAACCTAAAGGCCCATCATACCAAGAGTGAGCATGCAGATTCATGGAAATAATATTTAATTGATCAGAGCAGTATTTATTCTGAAATAAAAGTTTTCAATATTGATACTATTTATTTTCAGGACAAGTAAAAGGTAATTTGATTTTATTGGCAACATTAACCCTCATTAAATATTTGTGCAAGAGAAAAAAAGGTTAATAATCAAAATTATAACCCAACTCATCCAATAACTCTGGAAAGGTTTGAAAGAAAAAGAAACATGGGTTTTGTTACTAATCACAAAAATGTCCAGGGCTGAAATATTTCTGTTTATATAGTTAAAAATGTAAAAGACTATAAGGTGGTTTTATCAATGGGCCTAGTTTGAATGTTTTTATGTATGTGAAAGTTAAGTAAAGTATACCGTGTTTCTCCAAAAAGAAGGCCGGGTCTTATTTTCTTTGGACCCCTGAAAATCCGTCTAGGCCAGTGATGACTAACCTTTTTCCCTTCACATGCCAAAAGGAGTGTGTGGAGGGGGGGGTCGCGTGTGCGTGCCCACACCCATAAGGAGGCCCTCCGGAGGCCAGAAACCGCCTGTTTTCCTACTGGACCGGAAGTTCCGGTTTTTTGCCCTTCACAGGCTACAGAGCCTTTCTAGGAATCTGTGGAGGGCAAAAACGGCCTTCCTGACCCCTCCAGAGGCCAGAAAACGTCCATTTTCTGATTTCCGGTAGGCCCGTTTTTTGCCCTCCAGAACCTCCACAGCCTTTCTAGGAATCTCGGGAGGGTGAAAACGGCCTTCCTGACCCCCCCAGAGGCCCTCCGGAGGCCAGAAAATGTCAGTTTTCCGACTTCTGGTGGGACTGGAAGTTCCGGTTTTTTGCCCTCCTAGGAGTTTTTTGACTCCTAGAAAGGCTGCCTCAAGCAAAATACAAAGTATTTAAATGCCTTTCCTTTCATAATACTTCAAAGGGTCTCCCAACCTTCTGCTGAGCAGGCTACAGAGAGGAGGAAGAAATTGCTAAAAGTGTCTTCCCCCTCTGTTGAATGGAGCAAAATCCTTCCTTCCATCAGGGGAGGGGCAACAACTGGATGTAACCCCAAAATTTTACCGTTAAATTTCCTTTTCACCTATAAAGAAACCCTCCATGAATTTATCTGGGAAGAGCTAAGTCTGCAAATAAGCTCTATAAGACATATACAGTCAAAATCAGTATGTGTGTTTACAAGGAATAAAGTATAAATCAAGTTAAGATGTTTGCATTTATATAAGAGATCTGATAATAACTAACATGTTGATATGTGAGACAATTGATACAAAATGTCTTTTTGCTTATATAGGTTGATTGGTTTTAGCAGAGACAGCAGGAGTTTTCTATTAACAGAACAACTATATCGTATGGATATTGGAAACTGCAAGCATGAGAATGATACTAGAATTTGTGATAGGGGTGACATATAAATTATAGGAAATAAACAGTTTAAAAACTCAATGATATGTGCTTATAGCAAGCAAAAGATTATTTTGAAAATATAAAATTATTTTGTCAATATTAAAAATGAGTCATTTTACTTTGACTCAAGGGCAAACCATATATGCAGAAGCAGCCGCAGATTAATGTCTTTGAAATTGATTGTGTCACCTTAAAAAGCAATGCTGTAATGTGGGCAATTTTTAAGTAGGCTATATAGAACATTTTTGCCTGCTGCTCCCTCACAACCTTTCCTGAAGAAAAGGGATTGGGAGGAAAAGATGGTGAAGGAGAAACAATAGGAGAGGAAAGGATTTGACGTTATAGTCTCAATTTGTAATCATTCTTTCTCATGCAGTCACTATACAATCTCTTAATGTTGTCTACTTTTACAGCACAGGTTATTGTAACAGTTTGACATCCATTCACATAATATTAGATAATGCAAATAGTAAAACAGCTGTAGCTCTCATCTTATCCTCAAAGCAGCTTTCAATTGAATAAACATAAGATTATAATCCTGAGAATGCTGATAAAACTTCTGTAATTGCACACATGTGCATGACTTCACACTTCTTGTCCCATATATATAAAGTATATATATATATATATATACTTTAATAATGAAATAATTTATATAATTTTCAATTACCAATCCTAGCAAGATTAAAAGTATATATCACCCATTCTTAATCTGAGATATTTAAATACATGGAAGCCAGCTCCTTGATTTTCAGCAACAGCCAAACCAGATAAGTAATTGTGGGGTTATTAAGCCTGTATGCCTGGAGAGCATCTGGATGTGTTTACTAAAATTGTCAGTGTACAGTGCACCTGAAAAATCATGATTTATATTAAACATTTACATCAGAAAGAAAGTTTCTAAATTAACACTCTCCTTGAGGATGTATGTTTCTATGTGGGAATGCCATTAAAGAAGCTAATCCTAAGTAAAACTAGTATAGTACAATCACATGAGAATATAACTTAATGTCACAATATATCATTAGATAATGCAGAAATAGGAAGGAAGGAAATACCCAGAGCACTCCTTTAGAAAAAGCATTAGGTTTATTGTCTCAGCAAAGTAAGATGCTTGAGGTTTAACTAGTGTCATAACAAAGGTTGATGAAATTCTGTGGCAAAGTACTGTGTGTTACAATTTATAGCATGACAGATAATGGTCCAGTAGGAATCTATGTATTATATTTCATTTGAGTTTTGAACATGGAATGATTCAATTAGTTTTGAAATTTGAAGATGACAAATTTGATTTGAAGCACAATGAAATATTTGTCTATTGTTCTCTTGTCTAGGCTTGGGAGCTAAAGATCAGATTAGTTAACATTTGTTTGGTAGCCATTCAGAGAACACCAGAGCTCTAGACTAAACTTGAAAGTTAAAAACAAAAAAAGAAATCTGGAAGCAATGGCAAACCACTTCTGTACTGCAGCTAAGAAAACTTCCTGAATACAGTATGTTGATCAAGTCACCAAGAATCAAACTCAATTTAAAGAAAGCTTTACATTTATATAACATACTGCCCACCAGACTTTAAATCAAAATTTTCACTATTGTGAAATAGTGTTGAATTAATACAGAAAATGTCAAAAGTAAAAATAAAACTTTTCAAAAACTATTTTAAAAGTACATCTTTACTATAGATTGCATTTCAATTTCAATTTATTGAATTTATATACCGCCCTTCTCTCTTCCGGGACTCAGGACGGTGAACAGACATAATTAAAAACAGTAAAAGCCATATGAATTAAGTGCATTACATTCTTGTACTCATTTTTCTGGGTCAGTAGGCTTGTTGGTATGTCTCAAGTATAAGATATAGGTAGTCCTCAACTTACAACCACAATTGAGCCCCAAATTTTTGTTGCTAAGTGTGACATTTACTAAGTGAATTTTGTCCTATTTTACGACCTTCCTTGCTACAGCTGTTAAGTGAATCACTGCAATTGTTAAATTACTAACATGGTTGTTAAGTGACTCTGGCTTTCCCATTAACTTTGCTTGTCAGAAGGTTGCAAAAGGTGATCACATGATCCCCAGGACAGTGCAATGGTCATAAATGTGAGTCAGTTACCAAGTGTCTGAATTTTGATTATATGACCATACTGCAACAATTGTAAGTGTGAAAACAGTCATAAGTCACTTTTTCCAGTGCCGTTGTCACTTCGAACAGTCAGTAAATGAACTGTTGTAAGTGAAGGATTACCTGTATAATGGTTCTCACTAGTGCATGTGTAATATGCAAGATATCATGACATAGTAGGGAGAGAGCTGTGTTGGTTTGTAGTGATAAAGAATTGAATCTAGTAGCACCTTTTCCAACTATCGATATTTTTGAAGGCATAAGACTTTGTGATATAGCTCCCTTCATGAGATGCATGAAAAAGAGGAGAAAATATATTTTATTGAGTACCATACCTCAAACAACTCTTTATTGTACAATTTCAGTTTCTACTTTGATTATATTTTTATCAGCCATCATCAACTGTCTTTTTCCAGAAATATTTGTAATGCTTTCTTCTGTGCAAGATATAATTCCTTCTAATCGTATGTTTATATGGTTGGTCCTTATCAGTTTATAAGTGAAATATGGTAATCTAAAATTATATACTGGTAGTACCGCGGTTTCTGTATATTTGGGTAAACATCTAAGATTCATTTAAATTTGTAAATTAAAAATCTGGAAGAAGTCTGCTTCACAACAAACTAAATATTGGGAGTAAATGTGTGCATGTATTTGTGTATGTATAATATGAAAGATGCCTTCTCCACGCTGGAGAAAAGCCTTAATATGACTTCATGTTACCATAGCTTGTTCAACTAACCATTGTTTAAAAATCTTGACTTAGCAGGATACATGTAGCTTTGTTATCTCTCACACAGGCAAAGTTGATGCATCTGGTTCTGGCTAGCAATAGCAGACCAGAATTTGGGAGGATTGTTTTTCCATTATGTCTTTTACCTTCATTCTCTGAAGCTGCTCCTTGTTTCCTGGCTCTTACTCCAGATTGGATGATTAAAGATTTGAATAAATGCTGCTCTGTCAGGGCAAGGGGTAGACAGTATATAAGCCCTCAAAATTGTTGGCTTTAGGCACTGGATCCTATTTGAACCATTGCTGGTAAAAAACAATGACCCAGTTTTCTCAGGCTTAAAATTTAACAAAAGTTTTTAAAAAAAGATTCCTATCCACCAAACTTTAAGAATAGAAAATTCTGATCCTGTCCATAGTTACAGAATTATCATTCCATATCCTTTGTCTTTTGTTCCTCCAAAACTGCTAAGTAGTCTCCAGATTGCCAAAGGAAGATCCTCCTATTATGGCTAGTGAGGAAAATGTGGCATTTTGTGCAGATGTGATTTGTGCTGCTTTATTCTTCTATTACAATATCGGAATATTAACTCAGATCATTGATTACCATTCAAATGAGATAGCGGTTGTCCAGAGAAGGGACAACCTTCTCTGATGAAATATGTGTGGCAGTCTAAGCATACAAATGCCCAGTGGGTGAAATATTAGGATTCAAGTACACAATGATGGCATTTACATCTTGACATCATTGTAGATTGCTGCAGTTACTACTGAATTATGCGCATGGAAAAAATGCTTTCATATTCAGCTGTGAAATTAATGCTTGTGTTGAATTTGGAGTACTAGAAGAATTCTGGGATATATTTATTTAAAATGTAGATAATAAAATATAAAATCTTCATTATTATAAGGCTGTATTGTCCTTGCTTCCTGCCTCCCAAGAAGAAAATATTTTTTGTTCCTGCATAAGGGCAAGAGAGAGCAAATTAAGAAACGTTGCTACACCTTTCCTTCCAAAAATGATGCACTATAGCAAGAGTGTCAAACTCAAGTCCCAGGGGCCGGATCCAGTCCACGGGGTGCTTGGGTCTGGCCCGTGGGGCCACCCTAGAAACAGCAGTGTGCGGTACCTCTGCCAGCGAAAATGGAGCTGCGGCCCTCCCAAGCTCCGTTTTCGCTGGCAGAGAGTGGCAGGACACTGTTGCAACTGAAAACGGTACTCTGGAGACCATTTTCAGAGCAGAGCACTTGGACCACCACAGATGCCCCCGACACAAGTGATGTCAAGCTGGCCACACCTACTCCGGCCCCCGAGGTCAAACACAACCCTGATGTGGCCCTCACTGAAATCGAGTTTGACACCCCTGCACTATAGTATCAGAATTTTGTAACTAAGAATTAGTGCCTAAGTTTGTTTTCTCCCTCTCCTTTGGCATGATTTTTTTAATAGTAAGTTTTTAAATGAAAAATAATAGAAGCTGCTGTGGGACTGGAAAAGTATTCATTTAGTAGTAAATGAGTTATCCTTTTTACTGCTATCTACAGACAAGACTGATGTTATTTCTCAAGGTGATTGACTTAGTTAGTGTTGGCGAACCTTTTCGGCACCCAGTGCCGAAATGGGAGCGTGCCCACATGTGCAGACGAGTGTCGGAAATCAGAAGAGCAGCTCCCCGGTATACACATGCAGGAGTGCTGGAAACTGGAAGAGCAGTTCCTGCATGCACTGGGAAGCTGAGCTTCCGGTTTCTGGCATGCGCATGTGTACTGGTCACCTGGTCTTCCGGTTTCTGGTGCTCATGCGCGTGCGAAAACCAGCTGGAACATGCCCACCAGAACCCAGAAGAGCAGTGGGCGAGGGCTGGCATGCACGCAGAGATGGCTCTGCGTGTCACTTCTGGCACGCGTACCATAGGTTTGCCATCACGGACTTAGGTGAAGGGTTCTTGGATTTCTGACTTTGTTTATTCATTGTTGCTCTCTTGCTTTTGAGCTTGGATTGATATAGTATCTTTTATTATTCATTCTTTTATCATTTCAATTACATTCAATTTTGTATCCATGTCTTTGCTTTGCTTAGAAATTTTACGGCAAAACATAACCTTTTAGAAACAAAGACTGATACTGTTTATACTATCTTTTTTATTTTCCTGATACAAACCTTCAGAAAGTCACTATAATGTCTGAGAATGTTACCTTTCAAGAAATACATCTTCCCACCTGCATGTTGCTTAAAAATTACTGTTTTTCATTGTGCAAATTAATTAAGTCTTGAAGGTAACATATACCAATGTATAGTTTTTCCAGTCTTTCAGTATAACTTGATGTTTTTCTCTTACTGATTAGTTTTTGAAATACTGTTTTTTGTCTGTCAACATTGGATGCATATTGTGTTCCCTTCTTTCAGAAACATTCTTCATGTGTTCCATCTGGCGTAGTGAACCATCTGCAGCAATTTTCTTGCAATTCTGTAGAATACAAATTTGAACTGTCAAATTTTATGTAACCTTTTTTCCTCTTTTGATATTTTGTTTTCTGTTTTTGTGCAATTCTTTCCGTTCTGTCTTAGTGTAGCTTAGCCATTATGGTTCTGTCTTTTTGAGCCAAGGCCACCATTTCTTGAATATTTATTTTTATGTGTCAGAGGATAAATGTTATAGGAGGGGGTTTCTGATTTGCAGTGCTAGGTCATAAGTTACACTTAGATAATTGATGCTTGCTAACTTTAAATTCAGTATATTAAAAAAAAGACTATTTGCATATCCCTAAATTAAATTGCTGAAATAAAGAAAGCAGGACTGGTCCTTATATTAAGAAGACTATGAGTTGAATTAAACCTGATAATCTGAGCAAATTATTGAACCAATAAATTGTAAGTATGTATATTTTGTGTTCAACTATGGGTTGATGGAGCCCAGAATTTTAATATAGCAGGGATAGACTATTATCAAAAGTATGTGTTGTTTTATAAATGTTATTCCATCTTAATACTATGTAGTAGGTGTTGTATTTGAAACTCTCCTTAAAGAGAACAATTGGAAAAGTTTCTAGTTTCTTTATGAGGCTGTGATTGGTATTGTCCTCTTTTTTTTATTCTCCCATACTTATCCTTCACTATTCTATTTCTTCAGACAGCTGCTGATTAACATCTCTTACTTTAGTCTATTTCTGCCATCCGGTTCTCCCTATTTCATTGTTTTTCCTCTCCTTTTTACTCCTCTCCCCACCTAAACAACCACACCCCGGAAAAGCAATTGGCTCAGCCTGCAGTAGGCCATGCATTTTAATTGCCTTTTATTACAGGATAAGAGACTTCATTCACTGATTGCAGCAGGGGTTTCTTTTAGCTGCTTTAGTCTGTAGCTTGAACATTTGTTTGTTCTCAGCAACATACATTTTTCCAATAAAATGGTACTTTCCTTTCCTTTTACTTTTCATTCTTTGAGGCCATAGCAAGCAAGATAATTCCAAATTAGGAAGATCAAGCTCTAAGATTCCTTTCAACTCTTTATTTTTATTAATACTTAAATAACATGTTTACCATAGCAAGATAATTTTCCTTACGTTCAAAACAATTCAGATTACCTAAGAGAAGCTCCAATTACTCTGTTTTGCCCATACTTCAGATCCTTTACTTTTAGTTCAATAAACCATTTTGTTGATTTAAAGAGCAGAACTCTGAGGCCTGATCTCTAGTTATTGCTGCTATTAAATTACTGTCTGATATATGACCAAATCCTCTCTCCAGGGACTGAGTGTGTCACTTTGGCTGAATGCCCAGTCACCATCAGTGCTGTTACAGTCCCAGAGCCAAGACATGTTTCCCACAGAGAATCAACTAGATTTTAGTTGTATTTGTTTGGGAGTGCTGTTCTTGATATGAACAGTATGGAAATTGAATCACCAGCACAATAAAACCCAGCTAGTTTCAACAATGGAATAATTCAATAATTATTCACACATTTGTGCTAAATCACAATTTGCTTATAGTTTGTTGATTAAGCCACATGGTCACTCAGGTTTCTGCATTAAACTTAGTTAAGCCATATTGTAGTTTGGATTACCGTCAGACCTAGAACATAGGAATTTGTGACTAAAAGGGTTGTTTTAAATGCAGTCTCTACGCATGGTTGGTACAAAGTAACTATGGTCTGGTTACTCTTTTCAAACAAATAACAGTCTAAGAAGGTGAAAGAATGACTGCAGACAGAACCACTTCTGCCACAGTGCCCCAGCTGCTCCTATTTCGCTTCTTCCCCCTTCCCCCATGGGTGAGCAGGAGTTTATTTTTCAAACAAAGGAGCTGGTGAAAGGATTTACTTCCCCCACTCTGAGTTTGGTGGTCCCCAATCCAATTGGGGCCCTGCAGGCTTTTATAGGTGGTGGTTGTTGTTGTTTTGAAACAAAAAAGAAACTCCTCAGCATTTCAATCAGAAAGGATACCCATTCACTGGAAGATATTTTGATAGTTATGTGAATGTTGGCAATTGTTGCTTGCAATTATCTCCATTCAATTACAAATTACACATTTACAGTATTCCATTATTTCCCCATAAGAATTAAATTATTATGGATATCATTTAAATTTTTTTTGAGGATGCTTTCATTTTTGTAAATTTACTGGTGTTTTTTATATAAACATAGGGAGGAGATGGATAATTTAATCAGGGATTAAATTTTATAAATTTGATTATAAACTCTACTGTTATAGCTCTATGTGATTCTTATAATCATGCAAGAGTAGAAACAACCAAATGAATTGTCCTTTACTTATCTGGGAGGACAAGAAATTAATCAAGAGTAGGTTTTTCTGTATTATTAATCAAATCAGAATCTTTTTTATTTAAAGTTTTCATTCCAGCTTTTGAACTTCACTCTTTTCAGTAAGCTCAGAACTCTAGTGAAAAATAAAATAGATCACAGATGCTTAAGACTGTCGCATCTCTTCATTACATTGCGTTAAAAGGTATCATTCTGATCCCATGCTCTGAGTATTATACCTAGCTCTATATTTCTTTGCTTTGTGGAGTCGAAATTCTTTATCTTTTGCAGAAGCGTCATTTTTCAGAGTGCTCTGCCTTTTCATTTTTACCTTTTTTAAGTATCATGTATTACCAGTACAAGTCCTCCATGAAATGGTACTGGAGTATTTCCAAGATGTACAATTTGTTTAATATACTAGAAAACTGAGGAGGGAGTATTTCTTCATTCCTTCCTGTTACTCCCTGAGGTGGTGCAATAATGTACCATATTTCTCTGTTTGTGCTCTCATCTCATTGCCCACCATTACCTTCTTTTTATAGTTGCCTATTTATAGGAATATTGTTTTAAATCTGTGTTTTCAGCCTCTCTCTTATAGGAATGGTTCAGTTATCCCTAAGCTTCCCCCATCACACTAGTATACACATGTGCTAAAAAGTAGTAATGTGAAAGGAAAACAACTCTGTGTGGCAAGATGACAATGGGATAAGATTGGTTGTGTTGTTTGGACCATGGTTTACAATCATTGCCAGTAGACTCAGGAAGAGTGGATGGGTGGGGTTTTCTTCATGCAGCAAACTACATGTTCAAACAGCCTGGGGAAAGGAAAAACTGGAGTTCTGCCATTTCGACTGGCAAGTAATCAAACTTGGGGGAGGGGGCCAGTAATATAATTTAATGATGAAATTCAGAGATCTGTATTCAAATTCATTCTGACACATGAGAGCAAGTTAGTATCTATCTATCTGTTTTGGAGAAAAACTTCTCTTAAAAATCAATATTAAATCATGAATAATTTCCTAAAGCCTTTTAATCATTTTTTCTGCGTCATGCTGGTAAAACAGGAACAAAACTTTTGATAACAAAAAATAATGAGGATTTTAATCTGTATTGTTATTTTAAATACTAGATTAGCATGTGATTATTCTAAGATTACGTAGCGTGATTATTCTAAGATTACTTAGCATATATGGTGTCAGTATGTGGATGCCATTAGACATGGGAGAAGACATGAATGTGGACATATATTTCAAACATATTTACTAGATTATTTCAGTTTAAAATATGTGGTGTCAGAAGCTGTAAATATATGAACCTATTGGTGTTGATTTTACCTCTCAGAAACAAAATAGCAGTTTCTGCCATTTAATAACATTTCATTGATAAACAGCTTTACAGCTTGATTCCTCTGTTTTGCCTTTGGTGTTGCAATTGTAGCAGGTTTTTTTTGTTTGTTTACTGAGATGAACTTTGTGACATTAACACAAGCAGTTTATTATTTGGGCCATTTCTATTATACTCATCAGACAATAGATGGGGTTCCATGAATTTGCCTTCTGTTTTTCTCGTGCCTTTGGTCTGTACCTACTCTGTTTTATTATGAACAACTTCTTCCTGCTGCATTTCAAAAGGAGAGCAAAAAATGTGAAAATGCATTTACAGTTTTACCAGTCTCTGACTGGAATTTGAAAAACAAAATTTCTTAGTAGAAAGTACAGCAAAATGTATGAAATTAGCATTGGTTTTAATGTATGTATATTAGCTGAAAAACTGCTTTGACAGAGAACATCCAGCTTCTTAATAATGTGAACATTTCTCTGCAAAGTCTGAAGATTATTGTGATTTCAGGGAACGAACACACACACAGCCACATGATAGCCTTCTATTATTTCTTTGCATTGGATTATGACGTTTCTATCCAAGGTTTGCTTCTATGTGTATGAACTTTCATCATACCACTTGCTGTAGAAATTTACAGTAGACTCAATTTAGAGTAATTTATCTAGCTTTTATTGTTATTATAAACAAGAATTTTAGAAAGGCATTAAGAACCTTATTTTGGTTGGTAGCCTTACTGATTTTAAGGCCCAGTCTTAAAACTGGATCCTTCCCTCTGTTGTTACATATTACAGTATAGTATCATAAAAAACTAAGATGTGAGGAG
>JANHFK010006081.1:85560-97573 GCA_036250565.1 Sibynophis collaris
ACTAAGATGTGAGGAGGAAGATGTGTTAGATATGTTTGCCATCTTGAGTTATTTGTAAAAATAATAAAAGCGGGATATAAATAAATATCCATGTGCTATTTGGGATATTTACTCAGAACGTTACTTTTTCATACCATTTGTGGCCAACTTTCCTTTCAGTCTGTTTCTTCATCTATATATTGCTGTTTGCGTTTTGTTACCATGCACTTCTACTTACATTATAACTTTAATTGCCTTTATAGTTTTTCTTTACCTGTATTTGTAAATATAACCAAAAGTCTACACAAATGTACATGTTTTTTTCCTGAAGCTTAGCAGTGTATCCCATGGCCTGTGGTAAATAAACTGAAATACAAGGTGCTTGAGAGAACTAAAATATCTCAATGTTTCTCTTTGCTTAAGAAATGGCCACAGTTAAAAATTATCTTCCTTCCTTCTTTTCTCTTACCTTCGTTTAACAACTAGATGAAATTTGCTAACTTTGTGTTATATTTCATTGTTCTTCCCTGTGTGAAAAGAGCTCTGGTGGTATTTTTCCACACACTGAAAACTGGCTCTTCATAAGGCCTGTTCTTAAAAAGAGCTGAGTGTGATAGGGTTAATGGTTATAAAGCTGCAGCAGACTAAGAAGCAGGCGAGATTGTTGTTTAACTGGCAACTTCAGAAGACTAAAGGATAAGCGAAATTTGTGAAAACATCAAACACCATGATACTGCAAAATGTAGCTATTTTCTGCAAAATGTAGCTATTTTCTGCATCTATTCTGTTAGGAAGAGACAACTGCAAGAGATTAGGAAAAGAGTTCCCATTTCAATTCAGTGCATACGTGTGGGGGTTAAAATCCACAGTGTGAATTCTCACAGTTCACCAGTCTTATAAATGTATTTGGAAGAATCAACTATGCTTTTTGAGAAACACAGATCGTAGATAACCATAGCACATAACTGCATGCATTGTACTTCATATGTGTATTGTTTCAAAACATTTTTCACTTACTATCGGGAGATTCTTGTTTTCTTTCTGAATTGCTTCTAGAGGACAGCTTTTCTGACCTGAGAAATCCTGGTGGGTTATTAAAGCTTCAAGCAAAAGCAACAGATGTGATTTGAGAGAGTTTTTTAGTCTGTCACTTGATGTTGACTTTGTTCTGTTTGAAAATCTGTTTTCTGCAAGGAATTTGTGTACGGATGGCTTTCTTTTTAAGTTTCTTTTGCTAAAACAGGCCTAGTTTAGCCTGTGTCTTCTCTGTGCACAGGATGGCTCCTGCTTGCCAGAGCTGCACAAAGATAATCGCTCAGGAAGTGTTTCAGCCAATCCCCTGAAGCTTTACATTCAGATTTTCCAAAGTAGCCAATCCAGGATTAGCTTTTATTAGGGAGACAGATCATCAAGCTGAAGTGCCAAGCCCTTTCTGTCTGAGTACTGAGAGCCTGTCCTCCATGTTTTATAAGTATTGACATAACACTGTGTTAACAATGCATCCACAGAGGTAAGCTTTACTTTTTTACATTTTTTTCTCTGAAACCTATGAGTTGTGGCTTAACAGTGTGATTCTCTGTGATCTGTTGCGCAAAACTCACCCCACAGCACTTTATTAAGTTGAAAATGTTTAAAATTGCTTTCTTGGGTCACATGGTTTAGTAGCCATTAGCCATAGTTTTATTTTACAGACTGGCAAAACGTTTGCATACATATTCTTCACAAGGGGATGGTGGTTTTAGAGGTTTTCAAGGTACTGCTCTTCCAAAGCAGCTTTCTGTGTCTGAGCAGTTTGCCTGCACTATTGTCTGTTGTGTCACATGCCTGCTGAAGAGAAAATGGAAGCTAGGGAGCAGATGCATTTAACTGCCCTACAGGGAGACAAGCAGGGATAATGGCAGACAGCAGAACAGGCAAGTTTACCTTTTCAAACAGTAAAAATAAGAGCTAATCTAAGTTTCCCCTGATAAAATATAGGATTTTTAGCCACTGAGCCTGCAGTAAATAGTGATAATGGCAGATTGCAGATACTGGGCCTAAGTAGTGGAGTGCTGTTGCATCATGTTTTTGTGCAGTTTTACATTAACTTAAAATGGATATTTTTTCTTACAGGAGGATTGTAGAAGCAGGGTGTGTGTATTTTTCTGGGAGAAGTATATTCCTTTAAAACTGTCTCTTTAAAAATGATTTTTCTTGCTGTAGGTTTCAGAAATAGTTAAGGTCTAGGTCTGAAACTATCAGACATAGCTATGCATCTGTTTCAGTTTCTTATCTATTTAAGGATCACTTTTTTGAACTGTTATCTACCTTTTCTGTAATACAAAAAACCTAATGGACTTCTTAACTGCTTTTTTTTTCTTTTGCAATGTAACAGGCTGAGTTCTCTGAGGTGGAGTGATAAAAAATCATGTGTGGTTCATGAGAGTATTACATGTTCATTTTTTTCTCTTCTTTTTGGGCTTTTCTGGTTTTTGGCATGATGCTACGTAATTATTTCAAAAATTTCCTTTTGGTCAATCCCAAATCTGCCAGCTTGTTGTATCTTATTTATTGGGGAAAATGAGATGGTTGCTTGAATGTTTGGTAAGTAAACTTGTCTGCTATTCTCTGATCAATTTAAGTAGTTTTTAATCTTTTGCTTTTAACAGGATAAATGTAATACATCCAGGGGATTTTTTTTCTTTTGCTAATTAACTAAACTAAATGTTATTGGGTCCCCCCCCCTCCAATTCTATTAAAAACTGTGTGCCAATTTGAATTTGAATTTTTTCACAATATTCTGTTATACTTGAAATATAAACTTCCTGTTTTCTTCTGAGAACAACATTCTGCTTATTCTTTGTTCACAGAGGCTCTTAATTAATGCATTTGCAGATTAAAGCCCAATTCATACTTCCTCTGGCTTTTGAGTGATGAATGTGCTAGTTTTCAGCAAAGTAATCTTACTACATTGTTATATGGTTATCCTTCAGTTACCCTATGCTTTTTTATTACCTTATATAATCCAGCATGGCATTTAGTTTTAGAATCACTTCAGTTACTGATGTTTAAAATCTAAAACTAAGATATTTTATATGCATGTCTCATCTAACAGTTTTGCAGTAAACATTTTCTCACAACATTGCAGATTGTGCTGTATATTCAATTTGTGTACCATTTTGTAGCAATCCAGCTTGTGCTCTGTCTTGAGAAATAATTCCTTGTCACAGCTTATTCAGGGGTGTCATAGACTTGATAAACTATCCCTTTTGCTATTGTCTTTAACCCAGGTTTGTGGCTGGTTTTAAAGTGAATCCTTCAAATCATTAAAAATGCCTAATCACTGTATTTCCTCTCCCCTCCCCCTGCAATCTGTTTCTGGAGGAGTTAGTTACTTACCCAGTTTTTCTCTGTTATAAAACTGATTAGTATATATATAAATGGTACCAAGATATAGCTAAGAAATACATTTTACTGCTTTGATTGTCAAAATTGTGGCCAGACATACAGTATTTGCAACGTGCATTACACATCAGAAGCTGGGTGTGGAAACCTAACATTAGAAAATACTGTCTTATGAAGAAACAGGAGAAAAGTGAGCTGAACTCAGAATGCTTGAATTAAAATGGCTCCCTTAGGTTTTGTTGAAGAAAGATGTGTCTAAAGATCTGCATCTCCAGAGCTATTGCTGACAAAGAAAAGCCTATTTGCATGGACTATCCTTGTGCACATAATGAAACACAGCATCATAAATTCCCCGAAGTTCACCCCTTTAAATTATTTGAATGCTAATTCTTTCTTAGTTCACAAAATATAAATGTCTGCATTGCAGCAAGATGTTTGAGGCAAGGAGAGACAGCAGTGTTGTTCCCGGATCAGCCCAATCATGTTGCTCTGTTGAAAGCCTGACCAATAAAAACAGAATAGGTTAAAGATTGACAGATATTATAGCAAGGCTGAGAAAGGCCTTCCAGAAATTTCTCCCATCTTTGTTCCATTCTAAGTACAGTACAGAAACTGAGCGAAGCTCAAGTATTCCATAATTTGTATGCTTTTACCAAATGCCTTAATCACATTTTATTTCTTATGGTATACATTGAACACTTACACTCCTGTCCTAACAGAATTGAACTAGAGCATTTGAATATTGATTGTAATTTTACTGAATAACACAGCTGAAATAGGCTCTTTGAAAATAATTATTTTGGCACAATATTCCTTTTTATTTATTTATTTTGGTCAACATAAATTCAATTTACTGTTATGATTTAGCCCTCGGTCTCTTTTTAAATTAAATATTCCAATAACATGGCACAGATAGCAACATGTATACTCATTAAAACAAAAATGAGTTAAAATGCACATGCCTTTCAATCTGTGTGTAGATTATTTGAGAACCAAATAGAAATGGGTAAAATAACTTGCATTTCTAGAAAGTTTTTCATGGTATTTAGCCACTCTTGAAAAGGAAACAGTGCTGTGACCTTCAAAACAAATATCCTACTCTCTCCCTTCCTCTCTCCCTCCCTCCCTCATATGAGTGCTTGCGCACGCACACACGCACACACACACAGACACACACACACACTGGTGATTTTGGAAGAACATTTTAGAAGATTCTGACACATTTTCACTACAAATACTGTTTGTAAATTTAACATCATTTTTATAATCTTTTTTTTTTCATACATCAGTTCTCTTTTTATTGTAAAATAACCCAGATTGCAGCGTTTGGTGTACACAGACACTTGTGTGTGTGTTTGTCTGTGTGCATACAACATGCATGTTGTATTGTGTGTATGTGTAGAAATAAAATCTCGTTAACACCTACCAGTCAGTATCACTTTTGTACCTCTTCAATAAAGGGACTACATTTGTTTTATACTTGACAAGAAATTCAACTTATTGTAAAGCAGGTGTCACCTTGTAGACATATAAGTAAGTAGTAAATAGTCTGTGTCCTGGAGTATGTTGGGTGAAGAGTGACAAATTAGAATCCTACATAGCATCTCAGCATTATGGGATAGTTTAATAGTATCAATTATAATAGGTAATCAGATTGGCCATTGGGAGTGAGGGATTCAGAATTTTATCTCTTCTACAGACTGTGCTACATACCAAAGATTTTGATACCTTTTGCTACAGATTGCTATTAACAATATTAAGAACCAACCCTAGGAATTACAGTATTTCATACATTTATTTAAAACATGAAGCTTTAAGGTAACATTTATGAAACTAGCTAAGAATTGGTTACAGAGCTAGAAGATTTGTTAAACAAGCTATATTTTGGGATTGTGCAATTCCTTTCTGTGAAAACATTTGATTTAAAAACTCCACTTTCTCCTGGGATTGAAGTGTTGCTATTTTGTTAGCCAAGTGTTGATACATAATTGCCTGATGAATTCTAATATTTCTAAACATTATTGTACATTTCCTATATTCAAAAAATGGATAACTTAATTTATCATATAGAATTTATTTCCTTTTACTTTCACCAGATTAGTAGTTATTTTTAATCTTAAAATACATTAGGCTTTGCAGGGTAATTGGAAGAAGAATCAGTTCTTAGAATCTAAGGATTTCCTTAATAAATTAGTCCCGGGCATTTTAGTTTACTATTTGGGGATATTTTATTATCGTGTAATTTTTTTTTGTTGCTATTTACTGTTTAAAAAATCTTACTGCTTAAAAAAGGTCATAGTTATTGAATAAATTGCTACCATTTTAGCCTCTGTATAGGAATGAGGCAATGCAGTGCTGTCAGACGCCATTTTAAGACTCCTGCATAAATAGCATAGCTACCGATGAGTAAGAGACTGTTATAGGTGAGTGCTTATACACAGATGCTCTTTATTCAGTTATGACAAGCAAAATAATATCTCAATTTTATGAAATGCAGTTTTAAACATTTTATTATATGCTTGCTACTTGTATTGTAGAAGCATCAGTTATTTTGAAGATAAAATTGAAATGTAGGTCTTACAGTGTTGAGTGTTGTTTTTATTTAAAAAAGATTTTGCCCAAATGTATTTGTCTTTGATAATAAGTTATTCCTTTACGGAGACTACATTATGGCCAGTATTGTCTGGTTGTTTTCTATCATTGGATTTCTTATCTAAATGTCAAGTATAGCAGTTCATTTACAACTTTTCCTCTTTATAGATAGGTTAGGTAAAAGCATAGGTGTTTCTTCATTTATCCATATGTTAAGTGCTGTAATGATGTTGCAGTAAAGAGTAGTCCTTAACATACAGTATTTTATTTGTGAAAAATGCATGTTTTTTTTAAAAAGCAAACTATAATTCCTTACCAATAAATAATATTTTAGTTATGTAAAATATACACTACAAACATTTTTGATAGTTGAGTTCATTTGTATCATTCAATACTTGGATGTCATCTGAAAAAGGGTATGGCAAACTTTTATTTAGCAAAGCTCTAAAGTCTTTGTGCAAAAATTTGTTTCATTCTTAAGATGTGAGGCTTTGGAGGGTTTTTTTTTACTGTACTTGATAAATTCAGAGATAAGTTGGGGGGTAAATATAATTTCAGGTCACTTCATATTGTATTTGGCAAAGGTTTACTAATATAAACACTTATATCTGCCTTCTCAAGAAAATAATACAGTATCAGAAAACAAAGTAAATGTTATTTGTTGTTATATGCATTGTAGGTATTGTCTACCAGTTTTAATAGTATATATATACAGTCCCAAACAATTACTCTCTTAACTGCATTTTAAAGGAAACCGTAAAAATTATTACAATGAATTGGAAGAAAAACTATTCAATATAGGAGATACCAAGATGCTGCATTTTGATCCTTTAATCCTTGTTGTCTTTTAATATTTCCTTTCTACTAAGAAAAGGTATTGCAAATAATATTAAAGTATAGCTGTTTATGAAATGTTTCTTTGCCTTATTATCTTTTGGGGACTGATATATTTAACAGATTATAATAAATTGTAGTGGGATGGAAAGCACACACTTGAAATCTACTGTATCTAGAAATAAAAAGTTATCCTAAAATACTAATCTCCTGCATGGATATCCTGAATATCCATCTTTCATTGCCATCAGCGAAAGTATTAAGCAGCTCAGTATATAGTTTGGTAGTTTAGGCAGAAACAGTTTTTTTGAATTCATGACATTTCTTCAAAAATAAAATAACAGTAATATTTTCCTATTTTTTTCTGATATTTCAAAATATTTTCACATTGTTTCTAAATTTAAAATCTTACTTTAGATTTATCAAGTTTTCTAAGAAAATTATTTCGATCCATAAAATAAACCTTAATTACAGAATTTCCCATTGACAGCTTCATACAGGACATAGGAAAACAGCTTTATACCCTTTGTTGCATATCAAAGCTCAACACAATGCTTTTAGGTTTGAACTTTGCTTTTCAAATGGTTTAACATTTTGGAAATTTCTTTAATTGGAAAGAATAAATTACAAAACTATGTTTGAAAACTTGTGTAATGTGTGAGTTATACATACCTTAATTTCTGTTTCTTTTCTCTCTAAACAAAAGGCAATATTTGTTTACCACAGTCAAAATGCAAGTTTTACCTAGTCTTAAAAACTATATAATAAACAACATGTAACATCATTGTTATATAATGTTCGGTTACAATGTGGTATATTGGAAGACACCATTTAATTCCAGAGTACCTTGCTCAAAAGAAAAAGATATTTCTCAATTTCTCTCCATTCCATTGCATCTCATCCTGTGTTCCATTCTACATGTTTTTAAAAAGTTATTTGATCTGATTTGGAAAAATAATTACATATAATTCTTTCTCACTCCTCTGGGTGCTATGTGTTTCCTCAATCTCAGGTCCTGTACCAGATGCCTGAAAGTTTGAGGGTCCTCTGCAGTATGCTAGCACTGCACACTTCTGGAGAGAGAGCTTTGGATGTTGTTCCTGGAACCTGTTGGAGCCATTGTCCCAGCTTTGGAGTCACTTTGACCTTTACTTTCCATGTCGTTTCTAGTTCCTCCGTTAGGCCCTGATACTTCTTCAGCTTTTCATACTTTTTCTTCCTAATATTGCTGTCACTTTGCAGTTTTTCTGCTGCTTCTTTCTACCATGCTGTCTAGTTGATTGCCTGGTACCTGCCTGGATCTGTCCTCCTGGATTTGGAAGTCCCACAGGAACATAGTCCTCTTATTCTCCATGGCCTTCTGTGGAATCTCCCATCTGACTTGGGAGTTCCAGTTCACACACTGCACATATGTTCCTGTATACAATGTCAGCTACTTGGTTATGCCATTTCAGTATATGCTGTTCCTGCCTGCATCTTATAAACTGCCTCTGTGTTGGACTGTCTCTGAGGCTTCTCTGTATAGTCTACATCTTTGATTCAATTTTGTGTGGTAGATCTCTGCTTCGATGGATCTGGTGCTTAGTGCCTGTTCTTGGGCTGCTATGATCAGTGGCTCAGCATTTTTCAGTCCAACCTAGTCCAGGGTTTTCTAATGTTGGCTACCTCAGCTATCTGAGCTACATGCAATGCAGGTTCTTATCTTGTCTTCCCATGGCACTTTTCTGCTTGATCTTCCTCCCATGTCTGCTGCTGTTGCAGACATTCTCTCAGCAACTCATCTTCTGGCTGATGTGCAATTTCTGGGAGGTGGAAACCTCCACATATTGTGGGGAGCTTCTGAGTCTTAACATCATCATCCATGTCTCCTTTTGGCCAGCTCACTGTATAGGCAGGGTATCTGATAGCTCGTAGGGCAATAGGGCACGCATGTTGATGGTGTGGATCTTATTCTTCCCATTGACTGACTCTTCAGGAATTGTTTTATCCTTGTTGGTACTTGAATGTTGCTGTCTTCTTCGTGACCGTAGGATACCAAAGTACTTGTAGCTACCAGCAGGCCACATAATGTCTGCTATGTGGCCTGCTGATAGTTTCATCCCAACAGCCTTAATTCTATTGCCTCTTTTGTATACCATCCGGTTATAATTCTTCAATCCAAATGACGATGCAATGTCCCTACTGACACAGGCAAGTTGATGTTTTATTCACTCTTAGCATACAGCAGGGGTGTCAAACTCCTGGCCCGCAGTCTGGATGTGTCATGTGCTAGCTACGCCCACACCCAGTTTAGCGAAGGGGGGGGGAAGCCACAATACGTCACATGACATCACTGTGATGATGCAAGTTTGACACCCCTGGCATACAGCTTGAAAACAACCGCCAGGACTTTCCATGTTGTGAGGTAGGTTATTTGAATAGTCGTGTTCGCTTACAAGGTTCTTTCAATAATAGCACTGTTTTTCTTTGTTTTTGCCAGTTTGGGTGGGAATCCTGCTTCTAGCAGCTGATTCATCTGTGCTATTAGGCATTCATGCAGTGCTATTAGTTTCTTTAATAAGGGTGGATCATGTCCAGGCCAGGTACTATCCAGCTCTTCATGTTTTTGGCTTGCTGTTGGATATCTGCCACTATGATGGTGATTGGTTCCTGTTCTAGGAGAGTACTGTGGTATGTTTCAGGTGTTGCAGCCATTTTGCACTCTTGTTATGTGTCTTCTCTTTTTCCCATACATTCTTCTAATACTGTTCAGTTTCTCTTCTGTTGTTACTGTGTTGTAACACTGCAGTTGGGAGTACAAATTGGAAGGTTCTTTGGAGAACAGGGCATTTATTTTCTTAACCTCTGGTTCTCTAGTATGTCTCCTTAGCCTGATAGTGCTGTGAGCCTTTGTTTAGCAATCTCTCTAGCTTCAGATAGGGTCAAGACCTTCTATTTTTTTCAGTAGCAAGGATTGTCCTTAATCTTTACACCATTCTGTAGTAGTTCTACCAACTGATTAGCTTCTCTCCAAGTTGCCCTGTTTTTAGTTTCCAATCTCATTTTCCAGGGGGATTATGCTCTGCTGTTCTTCTGATTGTGTAACCAAACATCTCCCCAGAATTATAGCAACTGTAGAATGTATCAGTTCATTGCATTGATTTATAGTGGTAGTAGGGATTATCATGAGGGTTCTATTGGCATCTTCAGGCATACTTTCTGATGGTACATTTAGAAAGCCCAGGTAATTTTGGTCTTGAGTGTTGAAGCTAGTTTATTCATTGTCTTATGCCATAACCAACTGCTGTGCTCTGTAATGGAGGGGGTGGCAGTAACGTTTCCGCTTCAGCTATTGACTGCATGTCCAGTTGTTCTTCCAGGTCTTCTTGAGTCTGGGATATAATGTGTAGTTTGCCTATCTCCAGTGGTGAGAGCAGGTTCCGGTTTAATAGAAGAGAATATTTATTTCAAGGTTGAACTGTGAGTCCTTGGTGCTCTCTGATTGTTTTCTTACAGCTGTTTCATTACCAAACTAGGCAACATCAGTGCTAGTTGGGAGGGAGGTTTGCTCTCATCTTATATTTATAGGTAGTCCTCGACTTACAATCATTTGTTTAGTGACCATTTGAGGTTACAATGGCAGTGAAAAAAGTGATTCAGGCAATTGGCAACTAGCATGTATTTATGACAGTTGCACTGTCCTCGGGTCATGTGACCACCATTTGTGATCTTCCAGCAAGCAATTAGTCAATGAGGGAAGCCAAGTTTGTTTAATGACCACATGATTCACTTAATAACTGCAGTGATTTGCTTAACAACTGTGACAAAAAAGGTCATGAAATGGGTTGCAACTCAATTAGCAGTGGAAATTTTGATCTCTAGTGTCATAACTTGAGGACTGTCTGTAGTGGCTTGCCCTATCAGTGTTGGTGGAAGTGTTTTGGTAGCTCCTTAATCGGGCTGTTGTTTACTGTTAGCTTGTATAGCAGTTCCTCGATTGGGGTATTGTTTGCTTCTTGATTGTTGGTCTGATGTTAATTTTGGTGTTCATTTCTGCTCCTCTGGTGTTGATTGCTGGTAAGGAGGTGTTTTGGCCTTTTTTGTTTTCTTTTTGACTTTTTGATTGTCTTTTTTGAATGTTTGTTATTCATCTCTATGTGCTTGTTAATGGCCAATTTGGCTGAGTGCCAGGCTTCCAGGAATTCTCTAGCGTTTTTTGGGGGGGACTTGGTTTGGTCTAAGATGCTCATAGTTTTCTAGTTAAAATGAAGGAGCGTATCAGGTAAGACCAACGCCCCATTTAAGTCTGTCCATTAAGGAATTTTCATCATGTCTTCTGACTGCTAGTTGGTGTTCCTGCATGTCTCATGCTAGTTTCTGCTTGTTTGTCTGACATAGTGGTTGTTGCATTCCTTACACTGTATGTTGTAGATGACTTCCGTTTTTTGTTCTGGGGTTGCTGAGGCTTTTGGTTTACTTGGGATGTTTTGAAGGGCTTTAACTGATTTGCGTACTATGGGGATGCCATATGATTGTAATAGTCAGTTGGTGGTTTCTGTGAGGTTTTTAATATATGGCAGTGTTATCTTTTTCACAGCTTGCATTGGTTGTGCTATATTGAATTGAGTGGTCAGGTACAATTTGATAAAGTTAGGTGGATATTTATTTTGTTGGAAGATGTTGTGCAGATGATCTATTTCTTTTTCTGATGTTCAGGGTTCCTGCAATAGTGGAGTGCCTGATTGGTATGGGTAGTTTTACTATAGACTTGTGTTTCTAATTTGCCATCACTGCCTCTGTTGATGAGGATATCCAGGAAGGGTAGTGCATTGTTCTTTTCCTCTTCCTTTGTGACTTTTTATTCCTTAGAAGATGTTGATGGTTTTGTGTGTGTTCTCTAGTTCAGTGGTCATCAACCAGTGGTCCATGGACCATTGGTGGTCTGCGAGAAAATTTGGGTGGTCCGCAAAAAATTATTTGCATTTTTTATATTGCACTAAATACTATTTATTATTCTCCTGTGTGCTGCTTAGACAGTCCAAGGTATGGGTAATATTCTCCTTCGGTTGGCTGGAGACCAGGTTAAATTTGCATGGCCACGCCTCCCCCCCCTGTTGCTCCAGTATTTGCATGTTTTATATTGCACTAAATACTATTTATTATTTTTTAAAAATCATATTAGTGGTCCGCGGGATTTAAAATTATGAATTTAGTGGTCCCTGAGGTCTGAAAGGTTGGTGACCCC
>JANHFK010006081.1:100447-112703 GCA_036250565.1 Sibynophis collaris
GGCGTAGGTCTGGGATAGTTCTTATTTCCGGGGGGAGCTCGTTCCAGAGGGTAGGTGCTGCCACAGAGAAGGCCCTCTGAGAAAACATAAGGTTTTCTCTCTCATCCACATTCAGGAGGTATACCTTTCCTGATCTCAGTTAACCAATAAATGTAACCTTAAACCAACCTATTTCACAGGATGTCTAGATTCACTGTTTAATTTTGACTGTACATTTCCTGAATTTAGACTTTAAGTCACTGCTGATTAACTGGTTAGCCATATTAATTGGGGAAGGAGTCAGTAGATATAGATGGATATATTTTATGATTAATATAAACATAGAAAGATACGATGTGAGTTGATGTGATAACTGACATAAACACACACTACTGAAAAATTTGCATGTGAATATGAAAATGTAAGATTTCTGGGCATGCTTTATATTGGCAGTAGAACTTCTTTCGAACATTTGCTTTTATATCAGTGGCAAAACAAATGTTTTTTTTTAAAAAAAGCTGTGCAAGTGTAATAATATCCTATGCTTTTTCGGTGTTGTAATTCTTTAATCCTTTTTAAAAAGATCCTGGCTCTGCTGAACGAACAGCTCAAAAAAGGAAGTTTCCAAGTCCACCACACTCTTCTAATGGTCATTCCCCTGAAGATTCATCAACAAGCCCAATTAAAAAGAAAAAGAAACCTGGCTTATTGAACAGCAATAATAAAGAACAGGTAATAGAGGTCGTGGCTATGAAACAATGTTGCATGTTGTAAATGAAATTATGATCGTATCTAAATGGTCTAGTTTGTCTGATTATACCAAATGTTCTTTGACAGTCATGTTTAAGAGGAAAATTGCTTGATTTTTAACTTTTCATTCAACGATTTTTTTTTTTTGTAAAAATAAGTAAATTCTTAAAGAAGCAACTTCTGATAGTAAACAATACATATATATTTATACATATACATGTACGTACAGTCAAGCAGATAGATGGAATAGATACCCACATACAGATGGCCTGTTTTTGGCTAGCAGAGTGCTGCTGGAGACCAAGGAGGCCGAAAACAGGCCACCGTGGGGGTCTCATTGGGCATCCGTATGTCCTGTTTTTGGCCCGCTGAGTGCTGCAGGAGGTCATGGAGTCCGAAAACAGAGTGCTGCAGGAGGCATCCGTCCCATCTCCTCCATGCCCGCCCTGATGGCCCGCAGAGAACTACAATGCTGATCTGTTCCTCAAAAAGAAATCCAGTTTGAAACCACTGGTGTAAGGGTTATTGCTGCTATTTATTCTGAATATCACTTGCTTTGATGCATAAGAATAACATCCATTTTGGACTAGTAGCTGCACACAGGGTCTTTTCTGTCCCTCTGATTCCCATCATAAGTCAGTGAACCAAAAACAGTTCTAGTATATAGCAGAAAGCACCTCTTTAAGAGAAGCGCAGATTACTATTTGTCTTTGTACCTGCTTTAATAATTACTTATTACATTTTTATACTACCCATCTCCCCTACAAAATGACTTTTAATTATTATTCAACTTAGAATTCTCAAAACTAATGTCAGATTCCCACTATCAAAGCTTTCATGCCACATTCTAAGAGAGCAGTCACCATCAAGGATGCTCTACCAAGAGGCTTTTCTGTGGCAGTTCTGGAACAGTATGATTAATGGCAAACATGTGGAAGTAAAATCTAAAAATGTATAATGTAAAATCTGCTTACTATCATTTGAAGAAATACGTTAATCTAAAGAATAATTATATTTTGTTAATATTTTAGTAATGTTCCACAGTGCTCTTTGAATTACTATGTTTTATATTTATAACAATCAGTGCATTCAATCAGTATATAACACAGTTACTTTGTTAATAAGCTTAGCAAGGGGATTCAGTGAGATATTAGAATTGCTGATAATTCCTAATTACTCAGACAAATAGTTCCAGGCTAATCAGTCAACCTTGGACAGAGTTCTGCATTATCCTATTCTAAATTGTCAATTATTTAAGTTGAAAGAAAATAGTAGAACAGAATTTTCAGAATAATGGAATGGAATTTCCATAGCAGTAACTATTGCATTGATAAAAGTTGATTTATAAAGTTGATTTATAAAAATCAGGTTTATTAAGCAATGTTTGTGTATACAGTAATATATTCACCGCTGGTTTATATTTAATGATTAATTATTAGAAGAGTTTGTGCTCTACCACTTCGATTGGTGTGTCATAAAACAAGGTTGGGGAATGTGGAGTCCTTTAAATCTTGATGAACTCCAGTTTTCATAAATCTTAGACACTATAGTTGGTAGCAAGAGATGAAGAGATTTAGTCCAAAAACATGTTATACATAAATTATATATAAATTACCAGTATAAATGTCATATAGTATTGTAATTGTTATATATGGTTCATGATATAGCCATGATGCTTGATAAAGCTTGCTAAAATGCTTATTTATTTGACTTTCAAGCTGTCTCAGTTGCCATAGAAACCCTAAGCAACAGACAGCAATGCAATAAAGGTTTATGTACAATGTGTACAATCACCATGGCATAATCCAACCACAATAAAAATAAATACATTAGAATTAAGCAGCAGTTAAAATTATATAAAAAGAACAAAAATAGTATATACCATGAAAAATCTATAATCAAAATGAAAATACTGTACAATTATAAAATCTTAAAATCTATTTGCCATCTAGCTTTATTAATAAGATTTAAAAACAGTCCTACTGCCATTTTCAGCATCAGCTTTAGGCCACCACCACTAATCAGACTCTTTCACTGAATAAATTGGATTTCCAAATCCTCCTTAAAAGCATTAAAATTAAATTAATAGAAATTAAAACAGTCTGGCAATAACAGTAAAAACATTAGCCCACATTAGAGTTAATATAGCAGTTTCGCAATTTAAAAGACAAGTTGGCTAAAATCAATATCAAAACTTGGGAGAAGATTACAAATTACTCTGCCCCTGGGTCCGCTGAAAAAGTCAAGTAGTTATATTAAGATTGGATCTGAGGGAATTTAGGAGGAATGCTATTGCATATGGTAGAGTTTTTTTTATAAATTTATCACTCTAATGACCCAGATAGTGTACAAAATAAAGTAATACAAAAGTTCAATAAGCTCAATAAGTTCAAAGTTCAATATACTTCAACACGCATTAGCATTAACTATCAAGAATGTATGTGCAGTATTCATTCTGGTTAGCATTAGGGTCATTGCTGGAAAATAAAATGATCAAGTGGGATTTTATTTCCCCAGAGATTAGATTTACCCCAACTCTGCTGAATTTTCATAGGGAATTAAAAACTGGTTTTGCCATCAAGTCTGGGTCTGTAATAGTATGGTTGAACACATTTCTTGGTCATGGTTACATTGAAAGTGTGATGTTATTATAATTCTCAACTGCTATTTTATTTACGTTGTTTCCAATATTGGTGGCTGTTTTTTACTTGCTTTTTATTCTACTTTAATTGTCGGCTTCCCAGAATCATTTATGCAATATGGGTGGCCATATAAATTTATTAAATAAATAATGACATCTTTTATCTTTCACAACATTTATACCATTTATTTTCATTAGTTCTCAAATTTTAATATTACAAAATAAAGAGAAAATGTCTCAATCGTTTAACTATCCAACTCATAAGTCTACACTCCTGTGCGCCATCTTGTCCTTACTTATTTTTATTTCTCTTTCTAAGCTAGCCTGGAACATTGTAACCTTTTTGCATAAGATTTCTTTGGGCCTATACTTTTAGTTACATTGTTCATCAAGCTTTACAGCTTTTTTGAGATCCAATAATTGCAACTCCTTACATGATACTATGTATGGTACCAGACATTTGTAAAAAAAATCTATTTGTCAGTTTTATTTATCTTCAGATTGAATTTTTCAGTTACAGAAAAGGTGCCTTCTCTTATTTTCATTAAATAAATTTAAGAAATTGGCAGGACATAGAAGAGACTTAAAAAAAAAAGATTAAAAAAAACAAGTTGGCCATGTTATAGACATTAACAGTACTGATTTAATGCTTAAAGGTAATCAAAGGTACTATTTGAATTGCACTCTCAAGCATTTTAAAGCCAATATGACTCTTCGTATGAGCAGATGATAGGATCTCAATAATTTCAGTTAACTGGCTGCTGGATTTTGCATCAGCTGAAATTTCTGGACACTTTTCAGTGGCAATCTCTAGAGCATATAGAAAGGTAACTTAAGGATATCAGTTACAATGTCCACATCTAATATATCTTTCAGTGAAGATAACATCTGCATATTTGCAGAGGCTAATGTTATTTATTTTGAGATGAAACATAAAATAATAATAATGCTGAACAGATTTCCCAAGGTTCATTTTAAACTTAATGCAGTATAATTTTAGGTATTAGGATTGTAGCAATTTAAACAATCATGTAATTTATTACATGATGATATTGCGTTAAAAAGACTGGAAGTATGTAAGAGGTGTTGGATACTATTTCTATCTTGTTTTCTTACTTGTAAACTGAATATGTCAAATCTCAGGTGTGATCTTTTTATTTTGCTGAAGATAATATGAATGACGAACCCTCTAAAGACTAATTAGACGTTTCTTGTAATTGGAGTTGTGGGACCATTTTATTTTACTGCTGCTTGATCAATGCTTCTATCAACATTTTATCAGTTTTTTATTCTACACCATTGCTAGTTATTTTGCAGTGCATTTTTAGAAGCTCTTCTACCATATTTTGAAATGCCATGTTATAAAAATAATAATACTCTAAAGTCATATAAGTAAGATTATTTTTGTTAGGATTCTATTTTATTGTACTATATCCTAAAAGCTTTATTAATCTTAATGTGTACATTTTCTGCTTGTATATGATTCACTTATATAATTGTTAAAAGGATTTCATGTGCTAATGAAATGAAATGATAGTGGGAGGTTGAAATATATCCTAAGTCAAATTCAAATTCTTTACCAACTGGCCAGTTTTTGAGCAGCTTTTACATTAAAAAGGAGAAATAGTTTAATATAGCTATTTGTTATGTCATGGGGGAACAATGGGACAATAAAACAGCATATCAAGTTGTGTGTAATTCTGTGACTTAAGATATTTGGCTACCTGATATGTGAGTGTGACCCTACTAGCCTTTAAAAAGTAATTCTGGTAGTCCTCAACTTATGACCATAATGGAACCTGCCCATTATGATCATAACTTGTGATGGTTATAAAACAGGTCATAGTGTGACTGATGCCCCTTTTTTGTGGCAGTCATTGAGCAAATGTCACTGTCATTAAGCAAACCAGTTGTTCACCATGGGGCTTCCCCCCCCCCCTTCAAAGAAACAATTTTTTGGCAAAAATGTAAAGCACAGTCACATGACACCAGGATGCTGCAAATGACCATAAATGCTACTGAAAATGAGAGACTGACAAACCGGTCACATGATGACTATACTGGATTGGTTAGGTTGCACTTAGAAAAGGCAGTCCTGAAGCACTGAGGAGCTAAGCCATAAAGAAGTTATAAGTTAAAACTAGGACTTTGAAATGTAGCTGGAGTCTTATTGGATGCTAATGCAGGGCCTGATATTTCTGAGATGCGGATAAAAAACCTGGGTCCAAAATTTCAAATCTCCTCGTCAACCTTTAATGACTATGAATGCAAGGAGTTAGATTATCCAGGAGCTTCTTTAGATTTATTACATATTAGCAAGATAAAAAGTATCCAACACCACATTTTTAAACACTGAGCCAATTATGTCCCCATTGATTCTGATATTTGTTATCTAGTTTAAAAATATGAGGGATATTTTCCCTGCAAACTCATCACAATTAATTTTCAAGCAGCTTCAGGTTTTTTCTGCAACAAATTCATAATTATTTAAAGAAATCCTCCAAACATAATTTACTATGTATTATGGATGGAACTTGATTTCCTTTATTGACAGAAAAAATATTGCTTGTGATTAGAGAGGGGTTTTTTTTTGTACTCTTACATTGCAACCATTTAATTGCTGTTAACTGTTCAGATTATTATGGATGAAGCAATTTTTAAATTAAATTTTAGGTGTCTGGTAGAAACTGTACCGGTAGTTAAGAACAGAATCTTAGTAACACTGCAGCAGAATAATTTAATATAATAATAACATGTTCAATAAAAGTGAGCAGAATACTTTGGCAAAGATTAGTCTGTTCATAAGTAATGATTTGCCCTAATTATTTGATTGGATAATTTATAAGATAATTGAAATTGAAGAGATTATTAGCCAGGTATTTGGGCTATGTCCATTAGTGTACAGCATGTTCAAGAAAGAAAGATATTTTTAAAAATGGTTTTAATACACTTGGAGGGGATTATCTTACATAGCTGAAAGCACAGATAAGACTGAAAAGAAAGGAATGACCAAAAGGTGCAAATGGATACTGAAAAGTATAGATACATTGGAAGATTAGCTGATGCTTGAGATAAGCTGTTTTTGGTGAATGTAATCCCTTTCCTTTCCTTTCCTTTCCTTTCCTTTCCTTTCCTTTCCTTTCCTTTCCTTTCCCAACTCCTTATCATGTATTAATTGTATGCTTTATTTATTTATTTTACTGTATTTTGGGAAGAAGAGAATGTGTGTCAGAAAAACTTGAACGGAGCCCTCTCAGTTGCTAGTTCAGCCACTCGTGTGTTGGCTCCTCCTGGCTAATTAAGTCTATGTGGGAAGGACATGTGAGTGGGTCTGGGTGGTAGTTAATTCCTCAAGAAAGGGAGTGATCCTACCAGCTCTTAAAGAGGCAGTAATGTGCCCCCTCCTCACTTGACCCAAGTTGTTCACACAGTTTTCGTCCGGTCTCCAATGTTCTCTTTGTAGACAAGGTGCTAGAGAGAGAGGTCACATGACATCTTCAGAGAACCCTGAATGAGACAGATTATCTAGACCCCTTTCAGTTGGAGTTCACAGCAGGATTTGGGACTGAGAAGGCATTGATTGTATTCATGGATGATCTCTGGCAGGAATGAGATGGATGTAGTGCATCCATCTGGCTCTTCTCTAGTGCAGTTTTTGGAATAGTCCAGGAATGGTTGCCACAGCCTGATAATTCTTCGGCCACGCCTCCTCACCTCTCTGTCAGGTCCCCAGTTTTTGACTCAATTGGCCTGAGAAGAGACACATTGACAGTTGCTGCAATTTAAACTCATTCCTGGACACCTCTCAGTGTTATTCTATACCATTGATCACAATATCTTTCTGGGCTGGTTTCAGGAATTGGAAGGTCATTGTGCTGGTTCTCCTCCTTCCTCAGGGATCTGCCTCAGGATACTGCTGCCTCTCCTCTATTTAGCATTTACATGAGGCCTCTGGTTGAGGTGATCCAGTGGTTTGGGATGAGTTATCAATATGATGTGATTCCAGGTGCAATTCAAAGTGGTGGTTGTCACATTTAAAGCCCTACATGGCTTGCGACTAGGGTACTTCTTTTTCCAAGGGTCCTACCTGTTCGACCCGATTTAGCAGAATGGGCATGCTACAGATCCCCTCAGCCAAAGGGTGTCAACTGGTGAGGAAAGGAAGACAGGCTATTTACGCAGTGGCCCCTGCTCTATGGAACATCCTTCCTTCAGCTATTGGTCCCAATCCTATTAGCCTTCTGTAAGGCTAGAAAAACCTGATCCAAAATGTGTATATCTAGAGATTCCGATAATGGTTCAAGACACAGACACAATGTTCACTCTTGGGCTCCCAGACAGAGTAGCTGTCAGAGTAGTTATGGAAGGAATTGTAAGTAAAATGTGTATTTGAGGTGACAGTCTTACAAATAATGTTGGGCTATTAACTTGGCTGAATGTTAATTGCCATAGATTGTTAATAGGAAGTAAGTGATATTATAGCAACTCTTCCATTGTTTTCTTAAAACAAAACAAACTTCTCAATACAGTAGTATTTAATATAATTATGTTCTCTTAACAGAACTATTTCAAAATATATTTTGTGCCTTAAAAAGAAGCCAATGTATCATTATTATGTGGCTTATGAGATATGTTAGCAATTCATCTAATTGTGCAATTCCTTTGGTAAAAGTGTTTTAAGTATAGAAACATGCTAGATAAATCACAGCTTCATTGATTTCTGTAATAGAGGTTGTTAAGTTTAAAACATTACATAATTATGCATACTGTTTGGGAAAACAGTTGTATTTTCACATCTTCACTAGAATAATAACGATATCTGTGTCACTTTCTATATCTTATTCACACACACACACACACAGCCTGGACCTAATATATTTGTAAGATTGGGTTCACAGATAAGGAGGCTGGAGATGGTTGGGCAGGCAGCCAGCTGAAAGTTATTCCTGTTAACCTTGAAAAGAATTGCTTGCCAGTTCACAGGAAAGAAATTAGAAAGAACTAAGAAAGTCTCTTTCCTAATGTATTATGGGATAAATCACTTCTCGGGAGGGAAATAGTTCAGTTTCAATATTCTTGTAATTAGCTTCAGTCTCAGTAAATATTTTAAAAGAAGATTCATTGTCAATCATGCTTTGAAATAATTATTTCTGGATTTAGTCAGCTGTTAGAAAGCCTAACACCTTGTTTTTCAGCTCTGTCTCAATCCATCTCACAACTCCTGACTCCATCTTTTTCCAGTGGCTGCTTTTCACATTGAGAGGAAATTTAATTATATGCATGTTTCAGTCATAGAAGTTTGTGATCCATATCAATTCTATATAGCATAAAGAATAAAACTCTCTTCGATTGTTTTTTTTAATGCCACAGAATTACTAAGCAAATGAATAATGGTTTCTGTAGTTTGCCTCTAGCTGAAAATCCAATGCATCTGATTTGGGAAAATTATATTTACTTTAGTGAATATAAAGCTCTGTTTTCAAATGCTTGGTGTGCTTAATGAGAGATTGGAACTGCATAAATATTAGGTGGGGGCTGGTTGGTCATATTTGCTTATTTTAATTTTAAAATACAAATTTGTTTTGAAACCAAACCTGTCTTTCTTGCCTACATTTCAGTCAGAACTAAGACATGGTCCGTTTTACTATATGAAGCAGCCACTCACCACAGACCCTGTTGATGTTGTACCGCAGGATGGACGGAATGATTTCTATTGCTGGGTTTGTCATCGGGAAGGCCAAGTCCTCTGCTGTGAACTCTGCCCTCGGGTTTATCATGCTAAGTGTCTGAAACTGACAGCGGAGCCAGAGGGGGATTGGTTTTGCCCAGAATGTGAGGTATGAGGCCCATATTCGTTTCCCTGCTCCTAATTTCTCACTTTCTAGAAGATTATTCTCTTATCATTGACTTTGACTGTGTAGTCATGTCTTGAAAAGATAGGTTAATGTAAATAATCATACAAATTAAGGCCTTTACCATATTTAGCAGTTTTATGTTTTGATATGATGTTGGTTTTTTATTCACACTTTGTTTTGTAGGCTCATTGGATTTGCTTTGTCAGATCTCATGGAGAAGGGCAGGATGTGAATGCGAAAGCAGAGGATACTAAGATTACATGCTATCATGATAAAATGTTTTACTGTGGCATTTCCTAATTTTATTTTGAAATTATTCATTTTGTGTGTTAAATATTCTTTGTGTAAAAACGTTTCAGAACAAAGCAGTTTCTAGAAATTTAAAATACAATTTAAAAGAAGTGGTTGAAGTCATTGTGTCTGTAAAATTATTTGTATAAGGAAAGTGAATAGGGAATAACATAATCGATTTTTCTCAAAACATGCTAGATATAACTAGTAATTTGCCTCATACAAAATCTGCTAATTGTTACCACTATGCTTAAAAAGAAATAGGATTGTTTTAGAAAAAGTGTATTTATAATTCCTTATATTTATAGACTGTTTGAATTTATATGCTGTGGGACCTGTGTCAAAGGATTGATGTTGCCACTCAAGCATTTTCTTGTACTGTATATATAGGAAACTTTGTCATCTTACTTTAAATTGTGTTTTATAACTATTGTATTTATTTTGTACTTCCACTTACCAAAGACGAGCAATGAAGAATTCTAGACCATGGACATGCTCAACAAAGAAAGCTAGATTGAGACAATAAGTTGATTAGATCCAGAGTTGATAACCCTTAGAAAATTCATTGAAATTAGTGAGATTTAAGAAGGTAGTAGTTCCATTGATTTCAACATAATCAAATCTATATTGATTATATAGTTTATATAGTTCATTGCCTTATGGGCCTTTAAAATCAATCAGGAAAATAATGAAGTGAAAGAAAAGCCTGCTTCCAGTCATGCTAGATTTGTAATGGATCATCCCTGTGGTTTTATTGGCAAGAATAAACAAGTAGCTTGCCACTGCTTGATTTCCCAGTCTGTTTTATAGCCCTAAGTTTTCCTAGTGGTCTGCCATCCAAATACTAACTCGATGGGACCTTACTTAGCTTTTTGATATTGGTCAGACACATCCATGTACCTGGACAAAACATTCCCCCCTGGAGAAATAGCAAAGTATTTTCATGAATTTCTGTGGTATTCATAACGCCACATAATGTAAAATAAATTTCAGTGTTTGCTTTTGCATGTGAAAATTGTGACTTATTGAGAATTTTCAATATTTTTTATTTTTATTTTTAGAAAATTACTGTAGCAGAATGCATAGAAACACAAAGTAAAGCTATGACAATGCTCACTATTGAACAGCTATCCTACTTGCTCAAGTTTGCACTACAAAAAATGAAACAGCCAGGGGTAAGAAGATATATGTTGATATTTGACTGTACTGTGTATTATTGCTTGTTTGAAAATAAATTGTCTTTAGATTTCTAATTACACAGTATGTGTTAATATTGTACAATGTCCGGTATGGGCAGACTGTGTATGTGTTTGTGTTGTGTGTTCTATCTGTTGGTCTGTCAGTCTGTATCATGTTCCCCATCTCACTGGGGCAATTCTAGGCAGCTTATATTTATTCAGTAAAAATACCATATAAAACCTTAAAAAATAAATAAAGACCATATATTTAAATTTTAAATTTTGTTTTTGAAGAGGAAGAACATTGTTAAATCTGCTGTGTATTTGACAATGTTTTAATTTAAAAAAACACATAGGTATAGGCCTGGGGGAGAGTCTAAATATGAATGTGTTAAAATTTACATTAACACATATACATATATGTTTGTTATACATATATGAACATGTGACAATTATAGGGAGTCACCAACCATAATTAGGACAGGAACATGGTCATGGTCATGTGACTGGGATGCCGCAACAGTCATAAGTCTGAGGACTGGTCTTGAAAACTTAACTTACAGCACTTTTGTCATTTTGAACTGGGCAATTGTTAAGAGAAGTCTACCTGTACAGTATGTTGTCCTTTGACCATGAATGCGCATTGAATACCAATGATTATAATATATGAAGTCTGATTTTCAAGCTTTTACCAGATCAAATTTAAACAAATGATTCTTGTTCAGTTTGATTGATTAACTAGATTGCAAACATAATCACCCTGGTTTTGACACATTATTTGTTTTTAAGCAATATAATTGTTTTGAGTAGGATTTGTATTGTAACTGTAATGTTTTGTGTTTATTGAAACAGACAGAGCCATTTCAAAAGCCAGTTTCACTGGATCAGCATCCAGATTATGCAGAATACATCTTTCATCCAATGGACCTTTGTACATTAGAAAAGGTTGGTAGACAGGAAGGAGATTATTTTGCTATATATTAGATCATAGTTAATTTTTTTCAATTGGTTGATGTGATAAATGTCTCTCTTTCAAATGCATGAAGTTCATTAGGAAATCCATTAAGTGAAAATATGGAGTTGGAAGGGATTTTATCTTACTGGTCATTTAATCCAGACCCTCTGAAGGTTCCATTTGGACATCTTTGACTAATGACTATCAAGCCTCTGACAAGGGTCTCTTCCAAAGGGGACTCACCACTTCCTGTAGCACCTTGTTCATTGGCTGTCAGATCATAGAGACAAAAAGATTCCTTTGACATCTAGCCTCAATCTCCTTTCTTATATTAATCCATTGGTTCTGGTCCTGCCCTCTGTGGCAATAGAGAATGTCCACTTCTTGCTGTATGTGACAGCCTTCTTAATTATTGTGATTTTCCCCCATAGTTGTCTCTTTTGCAGAACAAACATTCCCAGAACCATTAACTGGTTAGCTGGTTAGTTTTTTAGTTTCAGGAAGCATATCATTTTTACTTTTATCTAAGAGCCTTCTGCTTTTATTTCATTACTGAGTTTTGGAAATAAGTGCATGCAAAGTTTCTGACAGAGTGGGAGAGGCAAAG
>JANHFK010006081.1:250925-260943 GCA_036250565.1 Sibynophis collaris
GAATAGAATAGAATAGAATAGAATAGAATAGAATAGAATAGAATAGAATAGAATAGAATAGAATAGAATAGAATCTACCAAATTATTTATACATTGCATGAAGATTATCCTCTTTTCTCAATGGTTGCTTGTACTTAATCAAGGAAGCATCATATCATTCAATTGTAAGAAACAGATGCAGCATATATGCATGAAATAGGCAAGCATAATGAGCAATGAAAGATGAGGAAGAAGCATCAAGAACTGTAACTAAGCATGTTAGAGCAGGCACACCCTATTTAGGAAATCTACAGCCTATTAATCTCACTGAATTATCCTCATCAGTCCTCATTTTAGATTGGCACTTGACATGTAAATGAAACCCACCCATGGGGGGATGTATACAGTGACCTCACACTTAAAGATTTTATTGTTTTTACCCTACTGTTTCTCCTAGGAGTTGAGCAGATGGCATATATGAGTTGCCAGCCTTTGCAAATGCAATGCTTCTATACCAAGTACCCACTATGTTGATTTGAAAATGCTGCTGTTGAAAAATTTGGCACTCATTTAATATGATCCTGGCTGTTTCTTTCATATGCATCACGTTAAAATCAAGTTGCAAAGAGCCGTCCTTATTGCATTCTTATTTTTATTTTATTTATTTTATTAAGAAAATGTATATGATTGCCCATCTCACAGTGACTCTCGGCAACGTGCTTGTTCTTGTAGAACAAAATGCTGAATTCCCAATTAATGAAAGATGCCACTGATCATGCCAGGGGACCTAAAATTATGTAAAAATCTAGGGGAGTCTACAGCTCTTAAGAGGCTAGTCTTCAGTGCATGGAGACCCAGCATCTGAGCCACAAAGGAAACCTACTTGTAGACTTTCAGACAATCATTCTCCCTCAACCCAACTTTTGTGTGTGTGGGGGGTGCAAAACTGAAGGAAGGAATGCTATATTCTGCCCAGTAGTGGGTTCCTATCAGTTCTGTCTGGTTCTTAGAACCGGTAGTAACGGAGGAGGGAGGCTCCGCCCATCCGTGTGGATGTCATCACGGATGCTCTGCACATGCATAGAAGCTCCGCGAGCGAGCAAAGTAAGAGCACGCAAGCATTCCCATTGCGATTCGATAGTGAAAGTAAGTAGAACCCACCTCTGATTCTGCCTTAAAAAGAAGTTTTATTCAGTGTCAAAACTTAAAATAAAGAAACTAAACAGCAAAAGTTAGAAGGAGAGCACTTGATCCTCAAGCTATTCCTCAATTCGTGGCTTTTCTCAACATGTAAATGGAAAGCCTTAAATAAATTAAATATTTTGAGACTGTGGAAGGAGTTACAGTATTCAATCTTTCAGTCTTAGAGTTGCATCAAAGCTATTTTCTACCATGTTTCCCTGAAAATAAGACCGAGTCTTATATTAAGTTTTGATCCAAAAGACGCATTAGGACTTATTTTCTGGTTAGGTCTTATTTTGGGGGAAATACAATATTAAATGGACCCATCTAGCTGACAATCTTAACTGGGGTTTATTTGGGGGATAGGGCTTATATTATATTATTTGGGGGATAGGGCTTATATTACAAGCATCCTGAAAAATCATGCTGGGACTTATTTTCCGATTGGGTCTTATCTTCGGGAAAACAGGGTATTAACGCATATAATGAAAAATGCCCTCATGCTATAATTTCAGGTTCAGCCTTAGAGTACCACATGGTTCTAAGGACAAACTCCAGATGAAGAGATTGCACAGGATAACTAATGCCTTCACATTGCCAGACATTTTTAAATGTTGCACTCACACTTATTTCTCTGACAGATAGAAATTTTCAGTTTAGAATAAAATGTGAAGTGGCAATGTGTTCTAATACTAGTTATTTAGGGTGAAACATAATTTGATATTCTAATGAACAGAAGAGTTGGAAGGAAACTTGGGGGAATATCTAGTCCAACCTACTGCTAGTGCAGGAATTCAGTACTACAACATTCCTGAGAATTGGCCATCAAGCTGAGTACGTACAGGAACTCATCATTCCTTGGCGATGTCAATACAATTTGATTAGTTCTGAATTATAAAATTATAACAAAAGCAAAATGTCTTCTTCTTCTTTACAATCAGAGGAGAATGAGAGGAAGGCTCCCACAGGTCATTCCTGGGATGTTATATCAGAGTTAATATTATATGGAGTTGTTCCATGGCTTTTTATCTACTTTTGTTGTCTGCATAAGAGATGGTCATATTTCCCACCAGCTGAATGCAACTCATAAAGAGTTCCAGCAAGGGATAGCTGGTATCTCAAAACTGGGCTTTGGACCAATATTTGTAATTGGAGATGCCAGGCAAAATAAAGAAGAACACATTTCTGTCATGAAGAAGCAGGTGTAAGATGTCAACCCAATGTGGGTGGAAGACCAATGAGGTGTGAATCTAATACTAGTTGAGACTGATCAGCTTATCACCAAATAGGGAATTGTTGCTGTTGTAAGGAAATCAGAGAAGCAATACAGGGACAAACAATTTTGATATTAAAAAAAGTCAAGTTGGTTTAATAGATCTGTGTTTATATATTTTTTTAAAAATTTGCTGAGAGGCAGAGTCCATTTTTAGTCCAGATCATAGCTATAGTATCTATCTATAATGAGTTATACCCTCTGACAGACGCACGTAGCTTACATGCTTGCAATTGAAATGGGAATGCCATTTTAATGAACATGACAGATGTCAATATACAACTGGAAGGCAAGATTACACGAGCATGCAATATCCTTCCTGATGAGGATGAAATAGCATTCTTTGGGTTTGAGAGATATTATTAGAAATAAAGAGAGGCAGTTGGATCCTGAGAAGGACAAGTGGGACCTTGACTTGGCCAAAGAGCCTTCCTTAGCTTCTCTCCCTACTGTGGGTCTAGGGTTTAGAAATAAGATTACAGAGACAGGCGTAGACTTAGGATAACTTTATTGTCACTTTGACCGTACAATAATCGGCATACACTAAAATGAAATTACGTTGCATACAGCTCTCAAAGGGTCTACGCTTCCAATATACATTACATAAGCATGACAAAATAAATACAAAATTATGTATTATGCATATACCCACATATGCCCTTATCTGACATGGAGAAACAACACAGTCTAGTTTGGACTAAGGAATAAATCCATTTTTAGTTATGAAAGAAAGGACACTTTCTTTCAGTCCAAATTACAGGGTGAGCCCTGGTGGCCCAATGATTAAAATGCAATATTGCAGGCAGAGTCTGCCCTCAGCCTGAGTTCCATCCTGACAGGGCTCATCTTTCTGAGATCAGTAAAATGAAGACCCACATTGTTAGCGGCAATGTGCACATAATGCTTCTACATTGTAAACCACCCAAAGTGCTACGGTGTAATATATAAGTCTAAATGCTATTGATGTTATGGGAGAAAATTGAAAAAATGAAAATGATACTGCTCCAGTAGTGGGTTCCTACCGATTCTGTCTGGTTCTTAGAACTGGTAGTAATAGCGGCAGGAGGCTTCGCCCACCTGCCCGAATGTCATCACTGATGCTCTGCGCATGGGCAGAAGCCTCTGCGCATGCACAGAAGCACCGTGCACAAGTGAAGCAAGTATGTGCACGCATGCACTCCCGTTGCAAAGAGGTAATGAAGGTAAGTAGAAACCATCCTTGTACTGCTCCATATCACGGGGATCTGATACCTAAAAGAGGTCAAGATGGCAGACACATAATAAAAGCCCCATCACCTTTTTTATGTCGATCATGCATGCTTTGGTCCCGTGGTCATGTTCACCACTTTGATGTTTTGACTCACCCCCCCCTCCCACCAAAGGATGATCTTTGCTAATATTTTGCCTTGACATTTTAAAATAAGCCAGAATGTAACCCTAACAAACAAATATATAGAATATAACTTTATCAAAAAAGCAAAACAAAATAAGACAGAATATAACATCAGGCCTTGCATAACATCAGGAAATACTTTCTCATAACCTCCTCGCTAGGTTTAACATAGGGATTTTAATTATAATTGGGGTTTTGTTTTTAACTGGGGTTTTTAAAAGGGGAATTGTCAGTCATATTTAATTGTTTTAATTGTCATTTTAAATTTTGTATTTATGTTTTTTAATACTGACTGTAAACCGCCCTGAGTCCTGCGAAGGAGAAGGGCGGTCTATAAATTTAATAAAATTCAAATTCAACAAATGAACAAAATCTCCCCCAAAGCTATTCCTGAAAGTTGGGACCTGCTAGGGCAGGCTGTTAGAAACACAAAGTACTGGCAGAAAATGGAGTTGGAGGTGCTGCATTAGTTTTTATGTTTTCTATTCGCACAAGAGAGCTTCTTTTAACTTGCATCTCTTTCTCTTTATTTTTTTTGAAACTATTAAATAACTTCGGAGGGCAGAAAAGCACAATATAAATAGTTAGAAAGGTAGAATATAAATAGTAAACCTAGCCAACAGAATTTTAAAAAGTAAAACAGGAGCCCATCATATAGCCAAAATGTCTAGAAGGTCATCTTCCCACAGTCTGCAGATTTATATAAGCAAGACTGGGGTATCAACAATCCAGAAGCCAATTTAAGCCAATTCTGAGACACTGCCAAGAAAGTTATATGGACATGCCTATATGCAGTCACTGGGAAATAAGGTTTAGTCCAAAGAAATGTGAAAAAAAGATATTGCTGATTTAAAGAATAACCAAGAGATACATTGGGCAAGGTTCACTGAAGCACTTCTTTGAACAATTTTCAAATCCATACACCAGTGGTGAAATCCTACCGGTTCTGTCCGGCTCGCACATATTGGTTGCACATGCGGTGGCACATGGTTCGGTGAACCGGTAGCGGCAGCAGCACCAGGTTCCGTCCATCTGCTTGGACGTCATTACTTCCTGGTTTTTAACCCTCTGCGCCTTCTACGCAAAGCCTTCTGCGAATACGCAGAGGGTCAAAAACTGGTAGAGAAGGTAAGTAGATTTCATCCCTGCATACACCCCTGATTTTTAATCTGTCCTTTGTGAACATTTTTTTAAAATTTGGTCTAAGTCATCCTGGAATATAAGACAGGTTGACTATTATTGATTTTATTGTTTATTCTTTTTTTTGTAAGCCATACAGAGTCACATTGTTTGATTCTGGGATAGCTGGGCAGCTATCCATAATTTTTTTTAAATTAAAAAAAAATGAATGAAATAAATGTTTGTTTTACCAATGTGTAGGAACTGACCCACTATATTAACCATTAGTCAGTGAGTTCAATTGGTTTCTTGGATAAAAATAAGGTGAGCATTTTAACAAGGAGACTCCATCCAACCTGCCACATTTTTTTCCTGTCCTAAAGTTATAGAGACCTTGAATGAACTTGGGAAAGTGATCTTTCAATTCTTACGAAATCAGTTAATAGCAGGAGAACTTTGTTCATTGTTCTGAGTTTACCTTTGCCGGTATTTAACTTTTGCATTTCAAAATTAGTGATCCTTCCCTCTATCTGCAGCAATTCTGAGAACCACTTGCCAGGTGCCATAATCAAGTCTTTCTCAAACTTTTCTCTCCATCCCCTCCTCCGCAGCCCCAGTCTTGAAGAATGCTGGACAGACCAACATGTTTTTCTTCTATAACCCATAAGATAATAAACAGAATCTTGCATTTCTAATGCAACAAATATTCTGTAAAACAGATATGAAATACGAACATTATCTAAGCCTACTCAGTATTATCAATAACGGTTAAAAATATGGTTGATTTCCATTATCAGAAATGGCAGCTTGTCAGACCCACCAGATAGACTACAACAAGAAATCCACTCCAAAGAAAGGCTAAAACGATTTTTATTGAGTCAACTAAGAAAGATGCAAGATAACATCATCTCCAAGTTAACAACAGATAGGTGTGTATGTGCGTGTGATCTATCTATCATCTATCTATCTATCTATCTATCATCCATCCATCCATCCATCTACCCTGTTTCCCCCGAAATAAGACCTCCCCTGATAATAAGCCCAATCGGGCTTTTGAGCACATGGCAATAAGACCAAGCGTTTATTTCAGGGTTCAAAAAAAATATAAGACAGGGTCTTATTTTCAGGGAAACATGGTATTATATTAATAACAATTGAACAGGCAGGGCTGGGCTGCCCTGAGAGTAACACAGGTCCATCAATCGCCCACATGGGAACGTCTCCTCTTCCCTGAAGCATCAGGAAGGCAGCTGGCTGTAAAAGTTGGGATTTTGTTCCTTTCACCTCTCCTCTCCCTTTTCGACAGGCCGAAGATTTCCGCAGGCTTTGGAAGACTCCGCCTCGCGAGAGGGCGGAATATTTCTACCACCTCCGAAAATCTGATTTGGAAAGAGGGGTCGAGCGAGTTGGAAGGTATTTCAGATAAGCCAGATGGCAAAAGGCAGGACAGAGTTGTGTTTCAACACTAACCGTTTAAAAAAAACCAAAAATACCTTTAAAACAAGCATGAGCACCAAATAGACCAGCAGGAGCTGCAAGTTATTATTATTATTATTACATACACGCTGTGTGTCTATAAACCGGACGGACCATTTATTGCAGAGATTAAATGTTTTGAGATGGTGGCCGTTTTCCTCTAAATACTCCTTTGTGGTTTTGACACATCGCCAGGGAACATTCGTTGCAGCATCCCCACGGTCACATGATCAAAATTCAGAGGCTTGACAACTGACTCATTTTTGACAGCTGCAGGGTCCCGGCGTCATGTGATTCTCTTTTGAGGCCTCGAAAGATGTGAATCCGTTCGAAAATTAATGTTTGAGAAGAATATTTACCTGCTGCATTTAGTCACGGAAGTACCATCTCAACCAATGTTTCTTAACCTTGGCAACTTTAAAATAGCTGGCCTTCAACTCCCAGAATTCTCCAGCCAGGGAATTCTGGGAGTTGAAACGCCACCTATTTTTAAATTGCCGCGGTTAAGAAACACTGATCTAAAGGTTGTTGGTTTTTTTCCCTTCCCTGCTCAATTACCCCTATTTTATTTTGGTTGACCTCTCCTGCTTATTGGTTATTATATCCTGCTTATTGGTTGGGAAGAAGAGAGAATGGTGTCCATCTGTTCTTAGTGTGTGTTGTGTGTGTGCATGCAAATACATCAGCCTATACTTTCATAGCATCAAGGGGGAAGGTGCCGAGAATTTGAATTGACTCAATGGGAAACTGGAACTTGCACTGGATTTTTATCTATTCAAATGTTTTTATTTACCTGTTTCCCTGATCTTTCATTGTGACTTTTCTGAAATTTGCCATCTTCTTCTTTTGGGGTAAATGTGGTAATATAGAGGAGTTGGTTTTTTTGGTTTTATTTTCTTCCTTGATATTATATGAGCGCCTAAAACAAATTGGCATTTTAGTGTGTGAATGCGACAGACAGGAAAACTGGGTGTGGGATAGTTTTTGCATCAAAGTGCAATCCTGAGGCGGATCGTTTAAAAAAATGTCTTTCGGTGGATTTGTTGTCAAAATTAATTTCATACCTTCACAAATGATTCGTTGTGTCTCATTTATTGCAGGGAGTTAGCTCATGAGCTGGGGTTACCGTGGGTCGAATACTGGGAATTCCTGGGCTGTTTTGTTGACCTGTCTTCCCAGGAGGGATTAGGACGTCTTGAAGACCACCTGAGTCAACAACAGGAAATGAGCAGTAATGCTCAGCTAGGAGAAAACGAGGCCCACCACAAACCACCTCAGTCTCATGGTAAGATTGAAGGCTGAATAGGGACCTGGGTTGGGTGGTTTAAATGGATTACTTTAATTTCCAAAGCAAATTTAGTCAAACCTGCTATTGCTTTGAAAGGTCCCAGGAGAAAGCTAGCTGGCAGAGTACAAAGTGGCCCCTTTACAACCAGTGGACTTCAATTCCCAGAATTCAATGGCTGATTCAGGAATTCTGGGAGTAGAAGTCCACAGGTTGTAAATGGGGTTATTAAATCTCTATGGAGATTCTCAGTCGTCCAGGTCAGTTGTCTCAAAGGTGTTTTTTTCAAGAGGCAACTGTACTTTCTTCTTCAAAGAAAAATCAAGTCAGAGCTGAAGAAGCTCAAAGAAAAAGCATAAAGTCCAGTTGCCTCTTGAAAAAAGCACCTTTGGGACAAAGGGATTATTACCTGCCCACCCCTGGTTAAAAAGCATTGGTGGAATCTGTGTAACCAGTTGTATTTTTATTCATTAAATCCCTATCATTTTCTGAATCCGTAATTGCAAAAAATAAATTCTTACATTGCAATCAACTCAGACCTGGACCTGTAAAATTAAACTTGGGGAACAGGACAGCTGGCACCTCTAAACCTTGACATCTTGAAGATGTATGGACTTCACTCTCAGAAAGCCAGTATGGTTGACTGGGGAATTCTGGGAGTTGAAATCCATCCATCTTCAAGTTGCCAAGCTTGAAAAACCCTGTTCTAGACATCATCTTCTTTTAACAGCCCCATAATCCCTTGCGGGGTGGAGTCTGGGCAACTGAATGGGGCTGAGTGTTTCCTTGAGGGATGCCCTTCCTGTCGCCAACGCGGAGTTATATTCAGCAGATATATTCTCATTGTGCCCAGAGAGAGAAATATCTGTCTCTACCTAGGATCAAACTCACAACCTCCTGATTGTGAGGCGGGAGCTCCACCCCTAGGCCACCCTATCACTCAAAATCCTGTTCTAGGCATACTCCCTTAAAAATGAAGGATACCTGCCACCCACTGCGGGGAATGGATAGGAGAGATTTTAATTTAAATGTAAAATAGATTCAGAGAAATCTATTTAAATAGGAGCCCTAAGAAACAGAAGCACTATTGACAAGATCAATGGGCTACCTAGTCAACGCCAAAGCCTACAGTTTGGACCTCGCCGTTTTCACTTTTTTTTGTTGACGTTACAGGTAAAAGTAAAAACTGTAATTCTGTGTCTGTTGGAGCGTTTCTCGACGACGACGATATGAGTTTGGAAGAAGTGAAAAACAGGCAAAACGCAGCCAGAAATTACAGCCCCGTCATAGCGCCCAACGAACCGACCATCGGTGGCTTCGAAAGCGCCAAGTGCGACATTCTCTCCATCGAACGTACGGGCACTATTCTGCCAAGGACAAAAACGTCCATCCGGCCGGCCGAAAAAGGAGAGCCCGTCAGTCAAAACGGATATTGCAATCCATCCACTAGCGATGAGAGGACAGGAAACCACAGGAGGCATCCCAGCCAGGAAGAAAACTTTCAGTCCCCCGTTGCCAACTTAATGGATAAATTTGATCAACTCTCTTGCCAGGATCCGGCCCTGGCGAGGGAATGCTCAACCTCGGGCAAGGCAAGCCAGAAGGTGGCAAAAACGTGGAAATGCCAGGAGCAGCTGCCTAAAATGGGTTCCCTGCTTTCTAAGGCAGGGGCAGCTGCCGGGAAGAGCAAGGAGGCCAAAAGCAGGAAGGAAGACGGGGACCCCCAAGAGGCAGAGAGACCCTCGGTGGAAACTGAGGTCAGGTCTGGGGAGAGAAAGTCGCCGGGCGCTTTGGAATCGCAACACGAGATGTCCGTTCCTGGTTTGCTAAAAACACCTTCCTCAAACGGGAAAACCAAGCCGATGTTCCTTTTAGGGTATGAAAGGGCTTCTGGGTACAAAAAAGGGGATTTCTTTGTGGATTCCACAGTAGGAAATATATTTTAAGGACATTTTCTACAGCCAACCGCTAACTTGGAATGTTCTTTAAATAGGGTACAGGCAGCCCGTGGTGGCGCAGGGGTTAGAACGCAGTACTTGCAGGCTAATTCTGGCTGTCAGCAGTTCGGAGGTTTGAGGGTTCAAGGCTCAAGGTTGACTCAGCCTTCTCTCCTGAGGCTGGTAAAATGAAGACCCAGATAGTTGGGGGTCAGAGGCTGACTCTGTAAAATCACTTAGAGAGGGCTGTAAAAGCACTGTGAAGCAGTATATCAGTCTAAGTTCTATTGCTATTGCCCTTCCTTCCTTCCTTCCTTCCTTCCTTCCGTCCTTCCTTCCTTCCTTCCTTCCTTCCTTCCTTCCTTCCTTCCTTC
>JANHFK010006081.1:261043-271189 GCA_036250565.1 Sibynophis collaris
TGTCCAATCACACCTGGCCAATAAAGAATTCTATTCTGTCCTGTCCTGTCCTGTCCTGTCCTGTCCTGTCCTGTCCTATCCATCCATCCACCCATCCATTCATCCATCATCTAAGATAGTTCTGGCCTATGACATACACACACCACTATCTTATCGTCAAGCAGAAATAGTCCCCCACCCCTACCCACTTACTAGTAAAAACCTTTATTTTAACCATTAACCATTAACCCTAACCATTTACCAACCTGACTCCCTTTGATGCAACCCAGCTACCCCTCTGATCAAACTTCCAATGTCTTCTTGGATCCCACTAAAACAATCCTTGTGCATCAGAATGGAAAAAGACTCTATTCATTAGACTCTATTCATATCGAAGTAGGAGCTACTATCACAGGGTATAATGTGAGTTGCACTGTGAATGTAAACAGAGTCCATATGCAAGGCATGGATGTTCTCATTAGGTCACAAAGGAAAGCAACCCACAAACGACAGGGACCCAGGTGCCTCATTCTTCTCATGATGTGATTTGCATACACTTCCTGCAAATATGTGAGACCACATCATCACCTCTATCAATCCCAAAGGTGTTGCTTTGTGCAGGATTTTTATTTTATTGTTTTATGATTGTTTTACAGTTAATGGTTTTATTGTTGCGAGCTACCCAGAGTTGCTTAAGATGGGCAGCCATATGAATCTAATAAACAAACAAACAAACAAACCTGCTAATAAGTCAGGACTTTTTTATGGAACAAACGATGCTATTTAATGCTGGGGGAGGGGAAACAGGCTCTTTTAATTGTGGAGAATTTAAGAAGTTTTTATTGGATTATGACATGCATAATTTCTGACTGCTAACCAGGGGTGAAATCTACTTACCTTACCTACCGGCTCAGAAGAGCGCCATTGTCACGTCCAATTTTTGACCCTCTGCGCTTCCTGGTTAAAAACCAGGAAGTAACGAGGTCCGGGTGGGTGGGCGGAGCCTCACACTGCCACTGCTATCAGTTCGCTGAACCACGCACTACCACCGCTACTGGCACAGGGGAGCCAGACAGAACTGGCAGGATTTCACCACTGCTGTTAGCTATGCTGGCCGTGATAATAAACTGCAATCCAACAATACTGAGAGAGCCACAAGCCCCACACCTCCACCCCTGTGTTTTTTTATTTTACTTTTCTTTCCTTATTTATGATTTCTCTATCAGCCATCAGTTCATTTTGGTGTAACATCTGGAAACATAGAATAGAAATTAGGCTAAAGAATGTCCATTTCACAAAAGCCAAGGTAACTGTATACACAACTGAAGCCTGTTTTCTTCCCAACTTTTTTTCAAGCTCTCTTATGCATATCTAAGTGTTTAAATCATATCATCATCCCAAAGATTTTGCACTATTTAATAACTTTCAGGCACTCACTATTTATTTCTAGAAAAGACATAAATCTTCCCATTTTAAACGTAATTATCAACACTGTTCTATTCTAACCAAGGACACCAATTAAAAAAAGACAAGACAATTTCATAGGGCAAAGGAGACTTTAACTTAAGGAAAGAAACTACTTCATTTTTGAATTATATCAATTAATTCATGTTCTTTGTTTGACTGAAATGGTTTTAATTAGGATTAGGTTTCTTAGACAAATAAGCAGTTCCTCATGATATATTTTTTAAAAACATGCAGGCTCAGCAAAGGATTCTTTGTTTTGAATGTACAGGAGGAGTCTACTGCATATAATTATACAGTATTTAAGCTCTATCAAAAATCAGGCCATACAGACTAATCATATTATGTTTTATTAATTTTATTAACTAACTTTTTAAAGAGAAAATGTTATTGTACTTGAGAATGCTCAAAGATCATATAACCAACATTGCAGTGTTTAAAAGAAAACGGCAAACAATTCTAAAATTCAATGTAATCTATAAAATAAATTGTGTATAATGCTTGACTTTTTGAACATTACATGTATAACTTGCTGTATTTGTTTGTTGTATACATCACCTCCAAAATTTTCAGCAACTTAAAAAAGAATGTCGCAAACACATTGTAAAAGAACCAGTTCACATTTAAATTTAGCTTCCTCTAAAAAGGTATCTTACGCTTTCATCATCTGAAAAACTGTAAAGTGACTTTCAGCACATTTCAGCATCATACATTTACCGGTATATATTTATTCTGAAGTAAGTATAAATCAAGCAATTCAGCCCACTTGCCAAGATCTGATTCTACAAACATACTCAACAAAACACAATGTTAAATTAATTTTAAGATTAAATTTCAAGATCACGGGATGGGATTTGTTTTTGAAAAAATATGGATTTTAATCTTCAGGAACTGGTTTGTATGTATTTTAATGATGTGATACGGACAATCGTATAGCCTGTAGGAATGGCAAAAGAATGAAAACAGATAAAGTTACTTCCTATTGAAAGAGAAAAAAGAAAAAACATTAAATATATGTGAAACGAGAGAGAGATTTAAAAATGATTTAAACAGTTTTAATGTTTTTTTCTTTTGTACTGACTTCTTTTTGAAATATTTATGAAATTTTTAAAAATCCCGCACCTCTGTAGATTTTCCTCTCAAATCCATGTGTAAATTTTAAAAAACGTAAACATTCAATGGGGCAAAACTCATTTAACAATTATCTCACTTAGCAATGGAAATTTGGGACTCACTTGTGGTCATAAGTTGAGGACTACCTGCACTTTAAATGTTGCGATAAAAGGAAAGACTTGTATCATCCCACAGTGTTGCTAATGAGCTTTGTATCTTTTCAAGAGAGTTATCAGTAGCATAAAAAGAAGGATTCTGCATGAACAACTCATTGGTGATTTTAATATTTTAAATATTATTCACTCTTATCCTCTTTACAGATCATTGTGTATCTATTCAGATTGAATGAATTATCTGTGGGATGTAAGTATATAGTTACATTTACCTAAATGTGTCCAATGCTAAGTGAAGCTAAGAAAATTCAGGGACTATTCACTAGTTTCGTAAGATTGTTCAAAGCTCATTGGTCCAAATAATTATCTGCTATGTTTGTATTTCTAACATGTTTGATTTGTATTCTGGGTTTGGAAGTTGCATTTTTGTTGTTTATTGTTATATATGCACTCCACCTCACCACACGCAATACCTACATTTGCTAATGCCAAAAGCAGTTCTGATACAAATAAGATACTTTCTATAAAAAGACAAAATCTATTTTTAGAGCAACATCTAAGTTTGTTTGGATCCAAATTGTGAAATCACAACTTAATATGGTATATTTCTGCTAGGAACTCTTTGTACATTTTTTTTTTACTGAAATGAATAGACACATGTCAAGATCATAGTAAGCAATTTCGGGTATATTCATAGGGGCACGTGCAGCAGCTGATGAAATGTTTTTGCAGCATGCATGGATGAATAGAAAAGAAAACTGGCGTAGCTGTTTAGAACAACAAATGTGTAAAGTTAATGGGCCAGCAGGGATAAGCAAAATATTTGTTTTAGCTTTGTTTTATATACTCTGAAAGAACGGAATTTTCCTAGATGTAATGTTCTCATGCACATGAGAACATGTACAAAATGAAACAGTAGCAACGTTGATTTTAATTAAATAGGCTTTAAGAACGATGGTAATTTAATAAAAGGACCATATTCATTGCTTTGCAGAAAAATAAGAGCTTATGTTTTTTGTATTAGTGTAGCTATTCTAGACTAATGGCTTTTAAAACTGTGTTGAGACTAGTACGTAAATTATAACCATTTTTTCTAGAGCAGAAGAGAACTGGGTACAATTTAGCAAACTAAAGGGTACATTAAAATCAAAATAATACAATGGTATTCAGATGCACATCATCCTGTTACCGCTGTAATATAATGTGTGTTTACATTTGAAAGCTTTGCAAACATGCAGAATACAGTATGTTTACTTTTGTTAATTAACTGCCTGTTAATTCAGTTGTTATTAAAAACCCATTTCTTTCACTGGAATCTATCCATTTTCAAAAACTAAAGCACAAAGATGCAAACAGAATAGTAACTTGCTGTATAGGTCTTTACTATAGTAGAAACGAAGCATTTAGAATCCATTTGATTCAAAAATTTTGATATTTTGACATTGAGAAAAAATTACTAATAAATCCATACCTTAAAAGATTATAGCATGAATTGCTCTCTTTATATAAAACTGCTTCTTTTTCTTCTTGTATGCTGTTTATAAGGGCATATAAAGAAGAATAAAATACTGTACAGTAAATAGTTGTTCAACAGAAACAAATCAAAACTATATACACTCACTAGATGAGTGGAGCAGAGATTGGCTTACCCAATTTTAAATATATTTAAAGTTTGAATATGGTAACCAACAGACCGCTATCCAATTATGGTAATTTTCAGTAGTTTTTCCTCTGCCATCTTTTATTGTTAACTATCTATTGAAATTAGCATAATTAGATGTCTCCTTAGCATAAGTTAAGGGCACAATTATGGCAAAAGGTATATAATCAACAAAAGCTAAAGAACCTATCTCATCTATTCAAAGCAGAAGACGTTAGTAGCATATATATTTGTAAATCTAGTTATAAATTCCTCTAGTTCACCTCCTCCAATATTCGCCATCTGTCCCCATTAAATGTTACTGGACTGTTGTTGTTTTTTAAATTATGCTTTGAAGTTATTAAAGTTATAAGTGGCATCATTCACACCTACTGGTAAACACAGAACCTTTATTTACATCCATGCAGTAGAGTTCAATTAGGTTCTCTTTTGTAGAGCCAGCCTTAACTTTTTAAACACATTTGTTCTTAAGAAAGAAACTACTTCTCAAAAAGTTGTTTTTCTTCATTTCCTTGCAATAAGAAGCCTTTCTGAAGGTAACTGCTTTAAGCCTCCGAGGCATAGTCATCACTTAATTATGGGATTTATCCACACCTCACTAAAACAGGGTGTTTGTTAAAGATCATTAGAAGCATTAAGATCTATAAATAAAGATTATATATAGCAGCATCTTCACAGTTTGATTAATGGAACTTTGAACTAATAATTGTAAACAAGGATCAAGCAGGCCTGGGAAGACCTCGTTTCAGAAAGAAAAAGGAAGAAAGGAAGAAGATGAAAGAGAAAAGGGCAGTTCTCTTCTTTGTGTTTTAATTTGTCTTAATTGCTTTGTTTGTTTAGTTCCAAATCTTATTCTTACTCAATGGGCACTCTCTTTTCAACAAAAAAAGATAAGGAAAAAAAGAGAAAAGAAATCAATATGAAATACAACCAAAACTATCTATACATTTTAGAGGGTCATCTCTTGTCTGAATTCGTATTTATTTACAAGACACTTTTAGCTGTAAAATGAAAAGAAGCAGCGAAATAAGAAGTGAAACATTATGTGCTCGATAGGATATTTGTGATTTTATAGGGCAAAATATACTTATCATACAAATCAAGTATTTTTTTAAAGCATAACTAATAAAACAATAAAATACAGCACCTATATATTTTATATTATTCCATTTGTCCACCCAAATTGGAAGATATTTTGAATTTCCTTTACAAAATGCCAAATTAAATCAACAATAAATCACTAATGTTTTTCCTCAAAATAAAACTGTTTTTTTAAAAATCTGCTTCTATTTTATGCTTGTGTTTTTAAAACAGAGGGCATAATCTAACTCTACTGAATTTAATAGGAAGCAGTTAAATGTATTCGTAACTATTTTGTTGAATTAAATAGGACATAAACATGCTTATTTTGACTAAGTTTCACTTGTAGCATTAAGGTGAATAATTTCATTTATACCTACGGTACTTATGCAATATTGGGGTGGAAATATATTTCTATGGATGCAATTACATTCTTTAATTTCCATATATCTTTGAAACACCGTGTTCCTTCCAAATTAAATTCTGTCAACAAATTTCTTATTAATATGCTTGTGAATATACTGCAGAAGGAGATTATAGGAAAGATTAATCAACAATAATTTCAGGCTTCACCAGTAGAAGATACTGCATAAAAACTGTAGGAGAGGCTTTAATGGGAGTTATAATCAGATCACAAAGTAATTAATTTGTGACTGTAAGTAGAGAGGCCAGATCTCAGATACTAATGTCTACCACTATAAACCTTAATGCGTTTAAGGAAACGTTTCTTGGCACAAGTGGATGAATCCCTCTCCCAAAAGTCTGAATGTCCATTGGTCCCAGTTACAGGGTTTTTTCCATTACCTAAACCAATGGCCCTGTAGGGGGAATTTGGTGTGAGGAATGTAGTTAAGGAAGTTATAAGGAACACTTTCTTTCTTTTTTAAAGGATGCTGTTATCATTCCTATTAGAGCCTAGATAAGAAAACCCCAAGAACATTTAGAGCTCTAAGCAGTAAACTTTGTCTAATCCTCGTTATATAAGCAACTGGGTGATTTTTGTGGCAGGGAGGAATAGAAGACAGTCCAAGAAAAATCAGTGTGAGAGAAGATGAAGTTGAATGTTAAACAATATGAGAAGTTTTTTTTCAGATTTATCAATTCTGAGTTAGATTCCATCGCTGATAAATGCATGTGGATATTAGGGATATGGAATCATCCTTGCATTGTTACATCACCAAATCACTTTTTATATCCTTGGCTGTGTATAGATAACACACATGACCAGTCAGTTAAAGATCTAATGATGCAATTTGCACAGCATAATAGACTTGATCAAATTAACTCTTCTAGAATATTTATCATTTATCATACCCAACTATAAATTGGCCAGTGCAGATTTTAAATATATTTTATTCAGAGGGCTTATGCACAAACCTTTCAAGCATTTACCAATTTCTCTTTATATTTACTTCAGATCAAATCCCATAGGACTGCTATCCTTCCACATATCAATTAATTTTAAGTATAAAAGTGGTAATATGAATGTATATTACTTCTTTTTGGCTAAAATGCTATTTACTATTGCCCCTTGGGACATTTGTGAATACAGAATCATTCTAATGCAGTTTTGCAGAAGTATGTAGATAATGAGCATTCACATAAAAAGATACTTTATGTTTTTTCTCTATACATCATTAAGAAAGCAATTCCAAGTTTGACCTTATACCAAATGAAAAAATCCTTGAATTTTGGCGGAGAAGAAATTTTGGTATTCTGGTAAAGATTCCTACAGTCAGCACCATATTTTAGAAGTTTAATAGCAAGAAGGGAAATATGGTAAAACTGAACAAGAAACCTAGTACTTTGAAACATAGCAGTTGTGCATAGCTGATTTATGACGCCTCTGAAGTTCAGTTATGTTCACAGCACACATCCTGAACATATATTATTGCTTGCTAACAACTAAGATTTCAAGGTAACTATAAATGGAACGTATGATACTTGGGTACAGAGATTTTTAAGAAGAAAAAACCCCAAATGTTTAACAATTTCAAAACAAAAATCAACAGAATTATAGATTTAAAAATAGAAAGGTGAAGAAAATAATATGTGCCAGTGATACAGCCTAAGTTGAAGAAAACCAACCAACTAACTAAGCACACACAGTAAAACTATCCAGAGAAACTAGGACTAGAATATACTATTTAACTATTATTAAGTTAAAACAAGATCAGCATACAAAAGCATACTAAACCCAGATAAACCCATTGTATTGAAGAAATAAATTCCAGAGAAAATATTAAATTCAATACAAAATATTATGTCAAGAATCTGACCCAAATCTTTTAAGAGTGCTATAAAAAGCAGTGCTTCAGATTCTTCCATATTAATTTTGAGGCAAACAGGATATAAAATTCAAATTTATTACTCTAAAAATATTTGTTAGCCAACACAATCTGTAGATCACTAATTTCTTAGTGATCTTACGGGGAGCCTTTCTTTGGACACCAGTATTTAATATCACATTCAAAGTGTATAACATTGTACTGATTTTTCTTCTCCAGAAAACAAATTAACTTCTGATCGCTAATGAAACCTTATTTTAGGTAGGTTTTTGTCATTCTTCTGAACAAACCTGAATCCCAAATTGAGTTTGATTTGGAATAGGATCCCACAAAACTCAATCTTCCTTTTATGCTTTGAGCAAAAATAATTTTAACACTACAAACAGATTAAAATATCAGACCCCAAGGTAAAATAAAATTCATCGTTTATACCACAAAAGACATCTGTGTTTTGTTGATAACCGTATTACACGGGCAAGCTGCCATTCACTTCAATTTTACTTTCATATTTGAAAGAGAAATGTTCTTTTCCTGGGGTTCTTTGAAGTAAATACTAGAGTTCATACATTAAAAACTTCAAGCAGATGCCCAAGGACACATTTATAGCTTCAATAATATTCATTCTTTAAAATTAAAGTGCTGTTAAAATTACAAGGCCATTACTGAACTCTCGATACTTAATGTACTCAAAACACTTCATCCAGAATATAAAAAGAGGAAAATTATGAACATTGATCTGTCTAAAGATTGACAGAAAAGTAAAGTCAGTTAATCTACATATCAAATACACGGAATATGTTTCATGGAAAGTATATACATTTTCTTCAATTGGCTATTTTCTCACACATACACACAAACACATAGCTTTTGGTAAAGCATCATCCACAAGAACTCCATTAGAACCAAAGAAAGAAATATGGACTGGGAGTCAATATTCACCTACTCAAGGTAACGCAAATAGGTTTATTATATCTTCTGCAAACCCATTCAAAATGCTGAGAAATCTTTCCACACTGAAAGCAAACAAACAAGCAAACAAACAAAAATCTACCCTGGGGAGAGAGAGAAAAAAACCCCATTCACTTTGATTTTTTTAATTAATATTTTGGAAAATATTGAAAAACAACGACCCAGAGTTAATATTTTGGAAAATATTGAAAAACAGCGACCCAGAGTTTAGCAAATCTAACAACGACTAACAAAATGAATAAAAACTTTCTGAAAAGCGTACAAGGTCAGGGGGGAAGGAAGCGTGGTCATTCCTACCACCATTCGCTTTCCGATCTGGCAGCCCCCTTAAAAAACTCCAACGCAACTTGGGGCGCAACAACACTTGCTGAAGTTTTGGATGGGCATTTCGGGGGAAGCCTTCAAGGACCTGACCGAGGACAAGAAACGTCGGCACGAAGGAAAGAAGAGCTGCCCCTTCTTCTCAAAAGACGGGACGGGAACCACACACCGGATCCAAACTAATAAGCCCTCCCCACCCACCCCGCCATACACCCTCTCCAAGTCAAAATACGCGCAAAATAACCTCCCTGCGGAAGATGGAGCGCGCAATACCGTCACCAGGGCAGAAGAAGGCCCGCAGACCCCGAGTCCTTCTGTTCCGCAGGCTTGATCACCTCGCCTGCAAAAAGCCCTTTCCGACAAGTGCGCTCGCCAAAGTGCGCCCCAATGCGCGCAAACCTGGCCGTTGCGCTTCCCGGAGGCGCTTCGCCAAATCCAGGACCTGAAGGAGAAGAAAAAGCGGCACCGGGGGAGGAAGGGGACACACACACACACACACCAGACGGGGATGGTTGGAAGCGGGGAGGGGGGTTCCCGAGTCCCGTCCACTCACCGCGGTCTGCTGCTGAGCGTCTGGCGCCGCCGAGCTCCCCGACCCCGCCGGCGCTCGAGGTGGAGGAGGAGGAGAGCGAAGGAGCCTGCCGGCGCTTAAAGCCAGCCGTCACGGCTCGGGGCTTGAAAAGTCCGCAGCCGGCAAAGGGCGCGATTCGCTTTCCCTTCGAGCAACGTGCCTTCCGAAAGTCCTCAGCAGGTCCCAGTGAGCATGTGCGCGCCAGCTCTGCACATGCCCACTTAGGACCGTGATGCTGCCGCCCTGCCCTTATCTTTGCCCTTCACCTAAAAGACCCGGCGGCTTTCGCGCGCGTGCCCCGAAGGCGAGAGAGTCGCCGGCCGCTTGGAAAGGGACCGTCGGGGCTGCTGTTTGTGTGTGTGTCTTGTGAGCGCGCCGGTGTGGGAGGCATAAAAGTGGATGCGAGGGAGGAGGAGGAGGAGGAGGAGGAGGAGCCAGGGGAAAGAAAAGAAAACAAAAGGAGACCCCCGGTCAACGGGGAAGACGTTTTGCAATTGGGGATTTTGGGGCGGAGGGGACCTGAGAGGGTGGGGGGGGGCACAAAGTCTCCCCTGGCGAGGTTGCTCACATGCGGATCATCTCCAGTTA
>JANHFK010006082.1:3820-13889 GCA_036250565.1 Sibynophis collaris
GATGCAATTTTGACCTGAAGCTGTATCTTGGAAACTGGAGCCAATTAATACTCAGGACTTAATTTTCCTTTATTAGTAACCCAATTATAGTAAAATTAAGCTACTTTCATTTCCGAGGCTTTCTCCTTGAAAACCAGTGACATCTATCCAAAGATAACCTCTATATCTGTTCCAGTCCAACCTATTCCAACTCATCCACTGGTACTTCTCATAACTGGTTCCACTGTACAAGCTTTTCTGCATCACATGCTATGTGGATTGCCCTAACTTCCACTTGGAATAAGATTAGGCTGCCATGTCACATCAAGGCCTCTATTTTCAGTTGGAAAAAATATTATTACTGAGGCTCTAGCACTATCTTGGACTGAATTGCATTGCCATAAGAACTTTTTTTTAATACCTTAGAATTCCTACAGTTTTGCTGGCAAGGTTTCGGAATTCATCTGTCCTTGCCTGCTTCCTAGGGATGAGAGAGGATGACTGTCTCGAGGTCACCCAGCTGATGTTGTGCCTAAGGCAAGACTAGAACTCAGGGTTTCCCAGTTTCTATCCTGGTGCCTTAACCAATACACCAAACTGGTTCTCTTAAGATCTTCTAAACTGGCTAATTTCAATCTTTCCATGGACTAAATTTTATGAGACAAAATAATCCTTTAGTTTTTTAAAAAAGTCTACCACTAATCTTTTAAAAGTCTACCACTGATTTTTCAGAAAATTAAAAAGTAGCATCATCATTAATACTTGGTCAAGGTTACTAGGCATCCATTCAGCCCTATTTCCCATGGTAGCCCCAGCACCTGAAATACTTTACATATACAGTACTGCACTTTAGAGGAAGTTAAAGGTATTTTATAAAGATACATAATATGCCACATTCATCAATAAAATAAAGCATCAAAACACAACAAAATAGGAAGACGTGTTGAAATTATGCTGAGAAAGAGGTACTAAATTAGGTATACCAGCTCCAACAGCATGTTGGGGTAAACATCCTACTAAGCCATGGTTTACATAAGTGGTTCAACATGGTTTAGTGTGAGGTGGTTTAAACCAAGCCATAAATCTTAGTTTATGAACTATAATGGGTGCGTTCACTTATCACATTGACTAAATCTATGGCTTATAAATCATAAGGTCTGGATTTACCCACTCTGCTAAATCAAAGCCAAAGTAGTCACCTTTGGCTTACTGCAGTTATGGCCAGTTATGATGTGTATCCAATCTGTTTCCTTGTGCCATGTAAATTGTAAATATTCTATCATGAATCAACCATAAAAGAAACATTACAAGGATGGCAATGTATTTTTTTTTTCAAAATTAGTCAACCCAAGGGATATAGAGTACATTAAAAATGCTGCCCAGCACTGTCTTCAGGCAATCACACCCAATGTTCTCAGGAGAAGCTTGTTTTTACTTCTTCATCCAAAGAATCCTCTTCTTCTATGAATCCTGTGTAATATTTTGAGGGAAGCTGCTCCCATGCCAGGCAGACAGAGACACGGGGAAAACATTCATGGCACCAGCAAGGAAGAAGTGAAGGCAAGAAAGAAGAGTGGGAAGAGGAAAGATGTCTCTGTTCATTCAATTCAAAGGGATTTGTTCCGCTGTCAAGAAGAGAAAGATCCCCCTAAGAGCTTCATGAGCACTGGAGGGAAGGAAGGAGGGAGGGCAGGCCCTGTAGCGTCAGCCAGGATGGGGCAGCAGCTGGGCAGAATCGATACAGAGCCCAGAAGGCTTGAGAGAGTACAATTATTGCTTTCAGGACAAGTGGCAAATGGGTGTCTCACTCACCAAATTCCTCTCAGAAAAGAGAGCATGGGGAGGATTACTTAGCATATGGAGAAATGTCAACTAATGCTGCTTTTTCCTTCCACAAAATAGCTACCTACTTTTTCCACTCCTCAACTTGAAAAAACGTGGGATAAGCAGGAGTAAGGAAAAAGTGGTAAGAATCAATCATGTGGCATTTACTCAAACAGCAAACACTAATCACATACAACGTAATATTAGCCTGCCTGTTACAATTCGAACTATCCAATAGAAAACAAAACGCGTGAAATGCAAGCAATGCAAGGAAGCATTGCAAAATTTTCTACCTGTGAGTTTAATGCAGAATTATATGCTATGTTGTCTTCCATAGAATATAAAAATCAGAATATTATAAAATTATCCCACCTTGATTGGACATTCTGTCATCAAGACAAATAAAATACATTAAAACTACTCCTAGTAAATTGGGGTAATTGTGTAATATTTACTACTGATGCATTGCTGTCATGTATCCATAATACTCAATATTTCTGCTAAGTCCATGAGGCAGGTTAATTATTTTATCCTCATATCAAAAAAAAAATGAAGCTGGGAGAGTAAAATAAAATGCTGTTGGGACAGTGGTGATATGGATTCATACCAAGGTACAAACGAAGGATTAATTTTGCTTTTATAATATAACATTGAACAATATCATGCTCATCCATGTTGCAATATCCAAGGAAAGAGTTATACAAAGAAGGGGAGACATTTGCTGCTCTTTCTTCTTCCTATCTCCCATGCTTATGGTTTTGGAACCGAAGAAAGGAAAAAAGCCTTACAATAATTGTCTTATTTTAAGCCTGCTTTGGGAATGGCTCTAGATACTGCCTTTGCATCTGGTAAGACCCTCTGATATGAGGGATTCTTGGTGCTCTCTAACAGGGGTGGGTTCCACTTACCTTCTCTACCGGTTTGCAACGGGAGGGCATGCGCGGCGCTTCTGCGCATGCACAGAAGCTTCTGTGTATGCGGAGAGCGTCTGTGATGATGTCCGGGCAGGTGGGCAGAGCCTTCCACCACCACTACTACTGGAGCGAACTGATGGGAACACACCACTGCTCTCTAAGCTTGGCTGTTTTCTTGTAGACAGTTCACTCATGATATTACCTAGTTTGGGTAATGAAACCCCTGCAAGAAAACAACCAAACCAGAGAGTACCAAGCACCTTTCATTTCAATCCTGAGCGACAAATATTTTCCTCTGTCAGTACCCTCTGATATGTTTGGAACAGGGGTGGGTTCCACTTACCTTCGCTACCGGTTTTGCAATGGGAGCGTGTGCAGCGCTTCTGCGCATGCACAGAGCATCCGTGATGATGTCTAGGTGGGTGGGTGGAGCCTCCCACTGCCATTACTACCAGTTTGCAAGATCTGGAGCAAACCGATAGGAGCCCACCACCAGTTTGGAATCTTCCACTCTCTGTTTCCATCTAAAAGCATGAACCATTACAGAATTGGCAGAAAGACCAGCCACTTTCTCTCCAGTCTTTAACCAAATTCCCTTGAAACTAATATAAACTTCAGTTGATCTAATAAAGATAATGCCTCTTTACATTTGGGGGCTATTTTCCCTAGAATTGTAAGCAGTGAAGTTTGTGTTTATGTGTATTTTATTTGGTTTCACTTATATCCATTTTTAAAACCTTAAAAAGCATGGCTAATAGCTATTAAGTGTGGAATTTTTTTTACATTTCTGATACTGGCTGTTTTTTTTTTAATTAAGATTATAGCCATCCCTGTTAAAATTTCTCAAACTAATTATCTTTCCCCCCTCCCCCCAAGAAGTTGTTGAGTGAATCACTGCAATTGTTAAGTTAGTAACACAGTTGTTAAGTGAATCTGGCTTCCCCATTGGCTTTGCTTGTCAGAAGGTCACAAAAGAGGATCATGTGATTCCAGGACACTGCAACCGTCATAAATATGAGTCAGTTGCCAAGCATCTGAATTTTGATCATGTGATCATGGAGATGCTGCAACGGTCATAAGTATGAAAAAAGATGTAAGTCACTTTTTTGGTGTTTTTGTAACTTTGAACAGTCACTAAGTGAACTTTTTAAAGTCAAGGACTACTTATAGACTGGCCCCTTGGAAGCTCTGTAGATAAAGAAGACAGGAAATCATCTAAATGTGCTTTGGATAGCACTTTCCCATGTTCTGTGGTTGTCTGTGGGTTTGAACAATAGAAAACAATGGGATGCATAAGCTTGCTCATGACAGCATTAGACGTTTAAAGGACACTAATGCAAACCTCACTTTCTAATCTCTTTTGGAAATTGCTCATTGATTACTTCTAAGCTAATAGAAATCTTAAAATAAAAATTTAGGAAATGTTGGGTGAGTCATCCTAATCCTGAATGATAGAAAAAAATAATTATAAGCGTATATGTATATATATATATAAATTAATTTATATATGTATAAATTATAAGCTTATATAAAGAATCTGAAATAAACAGCAAAAACCAAAATAAGATTTTTGATGTCAAGAAAGTTATAAATAAACTAAGGATCATGATAAAATTGGAATATTGAAATCTTTACAATAAAATTTTGGAATTAATTATAAAGTATACATAGTTTCTTGTGGGGAAATAGATCCTCTTTTGGATTTTAGAAGACCTAACATAGATAAATATTTTCATGATTTCAATAGGTGGACACTAGAGGAACTAAAGAGTTTAGTAACTTTAGTTAGAGGAAAGATATTCAGGTCTGCAAGGGGTGCAAAATGGATGACAATTAAATTGGAGACTTCTGAAGAATGAAATCAGAAAATAGTAGCCAAAATACCAGCATTGTCAGTAATGATATCTGCTTCTAGGGATTATGTACAAAATAAGTTATTGAAGAACTGTCAGCTGTAGAACAAATCTTATCTGACAAGATAGAAATGGCATTGAAAGTGGATTTAAATTAACCGGACAAGACGATCATTTAGAAAAGGTCTATTGGTTAAGGCACCAGGCTAGAAACCAGAAGACCATGAGTTCAAATCCTGCCTTAGTCATGAAAACCAAATGGGTGACTCTCTCAGTCCAATTCACCTCACAGGGTTGTTGTTGTTGTAGGGAAATAAAAGGAAGAAGGATTATTGGATATGTTCACTGCCTTGAGTTGTTTGTAAAAATAATAAAGGCAGGATACAAATAAATACATTAATAAATGTTCCACACGGTCTAGAAAAGGAACTGGAAAAGGTATTAAAATTTAAAAAGGAAATACAAATGACAAACCAATAGAGTGACCTAGATAATGTTTTTCCTACTAAAGTTACTGTTAAATATTTGAAGAACTCTGTCTTTCTTTAAATTTAGTTTATAGTTAATAATCCATTAATCCATAAATATATAATGTATATTTTATTATATAGAGAGATATGAAAGAGAGAAAGAAAGAGAAAATGAACACATTTCTATTCCAACTATGGTAGAATACCAACTTGCAGAGAAAAAAATGTATACTTCCATAGTATATGGTATTCTGCTATTAAGACTCGTTATATGGTTTTGTCTGATTATACAAACTCACAACAACTTTGTCCTTCCCATATATATTTTATTTTAAATATCACATTATCAAATGTATGCATCTGCTATATGAAATTTGAAGAACAAAAATGCAAAAATCCCTGAGTAACAATTAAGCTTGTCTGTTACAGATCCATTCAAAACGACTGAACTTTCTTTGCACTTTTAATCCTCTCTACATTTCCTAGCACCTGTTCAAGGTCTCTGTGCAATCTGGCACTGCAAACGATCTTAGGTCAAGAGGTACAAACCAAGTAATAGGATGAGTTTTCTAAGAAAATTTTACTTTTCACCAACATTGTTTGGTGAAACAACACGACAGTTTGGCTGACAGAACTCCTTAGCAAAACAAAAACAAAAAAAACCCCTAAATCTTTTGCTATAAAAGGTTATTATAAAATTCAAATATATTAAAATAATCAGTAATTTTATAACGCCTAGTTCAATAAATATTTTTGGAAACATGTAGATTTATAAAACTATGTCAAATTCATATCAAAACAAACTATTTTAATCGAATATTAAGAAAAACCAAAGAGCCTGAAATTACAAAAAATTAGGATGACCAGAAGAGGGCAGCAAAGATTAGGGTTTTCCCCCCAGATCACTTTCCTGCCTTCTAGTGATAATTTGATTGCTTGCAGCCCTCCCTTTTGTTCTTCCCATTTATATAGTTCATCTTACTAAAAATTGCACTGAAGCAACTAGTTGCCCTCGGGTTTTTCACCTGAACAAGAGCGGGGGCTCCTTCCGCGGCTTCAGAAGGGAAACTTTTACCTCAGGCTTTTGGGCTCCTAGCGAGCCCCGCGAAGACGGCGGACTTACTTCTCGTAGTCCAGGCGGCAGTAAAGCTTCTGCTCCCGGTAGAAGCAGCTGCTCTCCAGGGGTTCTCGGCAGGAGGCGCAGCGCACGCACCGCTCGTGCCACAGGCGGTCGTTCAGGCGCAGCAAGAACCGCTCCGAGATGACGCCTCGGCAGCCTTCGCACACCGAACGCGGCCTGGACGCTCTCCCTGCAACGACCCAGAAGGACGGTGACCCTCGCGGCAGCCGCCGCCGCCCCGCCCCGCCCGTCCACGCTGCTCTAACCCTTTGGACAACTTTCCCGGGCGTTATATCACCCTGCACGTCTCCGATTCGTTTTCAACGTTTTGGGTTCTCTTGAAGGGGGGACAACTGGAACCAGGGAAATACCCCGCGTGGGTGTCCTAATGCCAAATCATTCGGCCAACCTTGCTTTTCCCGAATAAAGACCCTCGAAACCGATCTCAGCCTCCGAAATGAAGCAAACTGGTCTGACGGTTGCAGCTGCGACAGGCCCGCCTTAGGCCCGTTTTCCCCACAAGGCCTCCTTTTCCTAAACATTATTGAGAGGGGAATCGTGAGCCGCCTCTACACCCCACACTCCACCTCCACCCCCAAGGGATTTGGGACCCCACTGCCTCCTGTTCCGATTTGCCTCAGGCTCAGGAGGGTTTCGGTATTCCTCCCTTTTAGATGAAGGCCACTTGGTAAAGCGTTGCATAGGTGGCGGCGTTCATTGCCATTCTACACCAGGGGACACCCTTTTGAGGCTCTCCCGCCACAGCAATGAATTCTTGTAAGTGGCTGGTTTTGAGCTGCGGGACGAAGTGCACCCTATTGTCCGCCCTGACGGCTTGACCTGGAGGAACAAACCCCGGGAAAGCTCGAGTGCCTCAGCAGAGTAGCCTTCAAGAAATACCCGCCCACACGGATCTCATGCCCATGCCTGCCACTGAACGTCTTGACCCGGAGGCAACTTGCAAAGGTCCCGCGACTGGCGTTTGACATCAGCGACAGCTTCACTGAACTCAACCAGCTGCCAGCCCAGGTTCTTTTAACGGCAAGGGAAATCCTAGCACCCCACTATATAGATCTGAAACTGGTGCTAGGCGGCCTGTCTCCTTTTCCTGCCTCCAGTTAGCCGGAGAGCCTCTGGCCCCCCATCTTGTTGTTGCTGTTAGTTGCGAAGTCGTGGACCCATGGGTCGCCCATCTACCCTAACTTTAAAGCAATTTCCGAGCTCTTCTTTCTGGGAAGAAGCGTGAAACTGTCTCTCAAGGCTTACAAGCCACTCTTGCCTTGCCTTCCTCTTGCTATAACATAAGATGTTGAAATGCGTTCCGTGCTTCTCCTGTTCCTGCTTTTTTTCTCTAGAAATAGAGATGCTTTCCTCTCTCCCTTTCAATTCTATTTTTTTAATTATTATTTTAATTAGAGGCTCCATTGTAAAACTCTGGCATCTGAGCGATTTCCCTCCTGTTGGTGTCACAAAACTAGCTTTCTGGTTCCTTTTTAACTATTTGTATTTCAGACGATGACCGATTAGGTGCCCTGGACGGAGATGCTGTTGTTTGTGGGGGAGAACGTTAAATAGAGATTCTGGCGCTTGAAGCCCGAAGGCAGGACTCGGTATTGGCCAGGGCCAGGGTTGGTAGCCATTTGAAGCACAAACGAAATATTTTCTCTCTCTCTCTCTCTTCATCTGAAAAATAACTTTGTGTCCACTGTGAAATAATTATTTTTTCACAGTTAAATCTTGCTTTTCTACTCAAAGGCTAAAAAATGTCAATTTTTATTTAGGGAAAACCGATTGCTTTCCAATGAACGATTAGAAGCATTCCCCTCCCCGAAACTATCTTTATTTTTTTCTTGTAGTGTAGAGAATAAAATAAAAATTTAAGCAGTAAAAAAAGGAAGAATTAAAAAGAAAACTGGACCCGTTCTAATGCAACCCTAACCTTTAAAACTTGCTAGAGAGGCGCACTATCGTTGCCCGTTTTTTATCTTATTGTGCCTTGTAAATCGCCCTCATTATAAGGAGGGAATCCTCTGTGCATCCTCAGAAGAGCCTTGCAAAGTGCACCGACAGGAAAACAACGGCGCTTCCAAGCCTGCCTCAAAACCTGCTCTGAAACAAATCTGGAGAGAGGGCCTTACTTACTTTTATTAGCTACAATGATTATGATGAGTATCTGTCCAATCCGACCCCCTTTGTGCTTAATTTAAGTGCTGAGATTTGATTTCAGGTATAATTGTCTTCCATACCTAATGTGTTAGTTTAACCGTTAATTAGCGATATTAATTAGAACGATCTGTACATATAGTACATGCACGCGCGCGCACATAAATATCTGCTAATTATTATATTGTATTTTCTTATCTGTCTGTTGGGATGAAGTCTGACTTCAGTGTCAGGTAATTCTTGAACTTTTGTTTTAAAACTGCAAAAGGGAGCGGCTGTCTGTCCCTTTGACACGTGCGCGCGAGAGAGGATTTCCCTTTCTTTCTCGCCCACCCCGCACAGTTGATTTCCTGGGGATGATTTTTGAGGCAAAACCGGATAATATAACCCTGTTCCCCCATCGCACCTAGCTGTCGGCTTCTCCGCCGGCGTCACTTGCGGAGAGGTGGCAGACACACACGGGCTGCCTTTCCTTCTCCTTCTGGGGGTTTCTTCATTGAGGAGGGCGGAAGGGCCCTCGGGCTCTACAAAAGAGAAGGAACCCCGCAACCGTCGGGACCGGCCAGGCTCAGAGACTCACCCCAAATCTGGCCGAGGTCCGACCCTACCACCGGTACTTACCCAGCAGCGGGGTAGAGAAAGGAGGCGGCGGCGTCGGGGGCTCCAGGGCGTCGTGCAGAGTTTCCTCCATTTTCAGGCCGCCCAGCCTGGCAGGAGAGCGGGCGAAGAAAAGCGCTCCGATGCCGCTTGCGGAGAAGAAAAGAGGTCGGTAAAGGCAAGAAGTCCCCTAAACGGTTTCCCCGCAAACCTCCCCATCAGCAGCACAAGCGGGCCCTACGCGAGGCCCCAAGGGACACCCCCCTCCTCCCAGGCCGGCTGCCGGCTTGCGCTCCTCTGGCCTCCCGCAGGCACCTGAGCTGGAACCTCGGGCGCTTACCTGCCAGCCGGAGTGGCCCCGCGGCGTAGAACCCGAACCAAGCCCTGCCTTGATCGGCGGCGCAGAAAGGGCTTAGCATGGCGCCTTGGGCGGGAGGCCCGCGGGTTCGCCCGAAGGCGGCTAGAGCCCCATCCTTGCGCCTGCCCAGCGCCGGGCCAGGCATGGAGGGCTCTGGCCGTCTTTGCTGCGGCTCCCTCCGTCGAAGGACAGCGGCTGCTCTCCTCGGGGACAAGCGAGAGGCATCCCTGCCCCAGCCCCGCGCCTTGCGCTGCTCAGGTAACCCCGGAGAAGGGCCGGAGACAGCGGGGGCTTTTCCGCGGCGCCGAGGAAACGGGGTCAGATGTCAGGGGCGGGAAGGGGTGGTCCTTGGCCCGCAAGCTCGGTAAACGGGAGGAGCAGCGCCAACTCCCGGCCGAGGGGAGGTGGGGGGGAGGGTCGTCCCCCGATATCAGCCTCCCCCCCCCTTACAGAAGAGGGCTCGAAAGCGACTGCGATGACGTCGCTCCGCTGGACCTACCCGGTCTCGGGATCCAATCTTGGCGCTTCCTCCTGGTCCAATTTACAGGACTTGGGTCGAGGTTTTCTTCTGCCGCCTCCCGTGTCAGTCCCCGCCACCTGCTGCTCCAGGTCAGGCCGGGCCAGGTTGGGAGCCATTCGCAGGGAGCATCTCAGAAACGCGCCTTTCTTTCCGCTCCGTTAGTTTCCCTTCGGGCAAAACTCTCGTCTGCCGGTAGGTCTTCCGAAAGAAAGCCAGACTCAGGCAGAGGTTTTCGACCCGCCGCCTACTTCACCTGAAATTGACTCGACGC